>CABHPP010130850.1:0-33939 GCA_902168425.1 Peromyscus attwateri | reverse complement strand
GCTCTGACCTCTTGGGCTTTCACCTTTACATTGGCTCTGTGTTTCTTATTTAATAAGGCGGTCGGTTACATCTACAGTCAGCTATCTCACATTCCTGCTGCTATGACTTCCATGCAGTGATGTACAGTAACCTGGAAACTCTTTGTCCTCTAAATTAATTTTTTTCAGGGTATTTTGTCACAGCACCCAAAATGAAACTAGAATACAAATTGTATTAGAAACATTAAAGAATGTTTCTTTTCCATTTTTTGTCATTAAAATTTAGTATTTTTTTTATCCTGCACTATACACAATATTGGTAAAAACATCCCTCTTTGTTGATATAGAAACTGGACACAACCTGGTTATCTAGATCCTTCTTAAGTCTTTTATGCTCATTGATGACTGGATTTGAGGGTGATACTTCTGGTTTAGAAAATTCATAGGCAATAGGGATATTTATTAATTTATAGTAAGAAGTTTATGATGAAAAGAGAATTCCCAGATGGAAAGAAATGCTTATATTTGAAGGTAAGTGAATTCTAGCCCCAGGATGGCAACCCCCAATGGGACATCGAGTTCTGATGAAAAGGTTCTGATAATAGTAGGATAGCGAAGAACATTAAGGTCATGGCAACAAACACTGAGTTACCTGACTAACTTTTCTCAGCATTTCCTAGACAGTCTTCTCACTGCAACCATAAACATGGTCTTACTTCCTTGATTGGACTTGGTCCCCTCAGCCCTCCCCAGGTTTGTATTTGTACAGGTTTACTATTATGAACCTCTTCACTTTTCACATTTCACTAAAAGGGATTCATTAATTCAATTTAATTCATTAATTTCAGACAGAAAATCTGTCTTTAAATCCTATGGGCATCTCAGCATAAATATCTGTCTTTAAATATTGTGACTTATCTTTCCCTGAAAGATATTTGTATAGTATTTCCATGCAGTGGATAAAGTATGTAGCATGAATCCCAGGAGCCAGATATTGGGGTAAATGCTGAAAGATCAGAGAGACAAAGGAAAAAGCCACAGCCACCTCTCACCTCACTAACTCCTCAGCGGAAAGGGAGCTGAGCTCCTGTCTCCTCTGGCCTTATAATCCTCTCTCCGCCTAGCCATATCACTTCCTATCTCCACCTCCCTAGTGCTGGGATTAAAGGCATGACATCCCAAGAGCTGGGATCAAAGGTGTGTGCCTCCACTGCCTGGCTCTGTTTCTCTTTTAGACTGGATCAGTCTTGTGTAGCCCAGAGTGTCCTTGAACTCACAGAGATCCTTCTGCTTCTACCTCCTGAGTGCTGGGATTAAAGGTGTGTTGCCCGGCTTCTATGGTTAACTAGTGGCTTAGCTCCATACTCTCATCTTCAGGAAAGCTTTATTTGTTAGATCACAAACAAAATATCACCACAAAAGTATTTGCTTTACAAGGTTGAGGAGCAAAGCTTGGATCCCCAGAATCCAAATAAAGGTGGAAGTGGGAGTCCCCACCTATAATTCCAGAGCACTGTGGCAAACAGTAGGAGACCTTGCTTTAAACAAAATAGAAAATACGCACATGCCACCCCATCCATAATAACTGTATAGGCATACATATAGCATACTATAGTTTAAAATGCCTCACTGGCACTCTCTAGCTTGCTATCAGAATATGTCTCAGCACATATGAGAAGAATCAAATATTCCCTAGGAGTTATTATGGGCTGTCACAACTCATTTGTACATATTATCCTAAATATATTTCTATGGAGTATTCACAGTATTCTATTTAGTAAGTGAGGTAATTACAGCTGAGTGTTCTGATAGGACATTATTAGAGCCTCAATTTTAATCTATTTCTCTTTGACCCTGAATTCATGTGCATAGGGTTTTGTTCACATAGGATGCCTTCTAGTAAAAGTCATGTAGACTTAGGTATCATTAATAAATATACTGGTTGTCTGAATTATGATTCGAAAATTGGGGCTTATTGCACAATTGTTTTCTTATAACTTCAATGTATTTTCATTTGCTACTTACAGAGATTTGGAAAATGAGGCATATTTTAATTATTTTAATCATTTAATGCTTGGAAATTTGAGTCTTGGAGACTGCTTAATAAATAGCCTGTGTAGGAAGAAGCAAAATAAGACAATTTTTACTGTACCTCTAGACTTATGAGACATAAGTAGAAAATTTAGGTTCACTCCTCTCTTTACCTCCCTGCAAACAGTATAAAATCTTATTTAATCAAAAGTTATTGCTACATGCATCTAGAGAAAACTTTTGCTATTTAAAATGATTCATTGCAAACAGATTAGAAAAACAGGATATAGTTTGCTTTAAAAAAATCCCTCAGTGGAATGAAATTTTTCTTTATGAAGTCAGTGCCTAGATGTAAACACCTGTATCACTTTGAGAAATTTCAAACCAGGCAACACCGAATGCGCAAGCTGGGAAGATTCAGACTTGAAATAGTCATTCCACCTGAGACAGTGTACTACAGCTTTGAAGCTCTGTTGATCAAGGATGCAGACAGCAAGGAGAAGCAAGCAGTAGGTTCTTCTGTTGTACAGCAAACTTGTTCCGAACAACTGGAGAGAATTCTTAGAAAAAGTATTTTTGTTACTAGTTTAGCTGACTCCCCACAGGCAGCCTTTCTGTTTTTCCCCTATCACTTTATGTGCAATGTCTAGTGCATGTACAAGCAAATGGCCCTAGATAAAACAGGGAATAGCTGGGAATTAAACGAAGATCTCACAATGCTCTGTGTATGCTGCATTTATTGGAGCTGTGGATGATGTCTCATTCCCAAAGCCCCAACTAGTGAATCTCAGCAGTTGCTTTAAAGTCTCCTGTCTTAATACAATGACAGTAATGGTACAATAGACTCACGTGGGTTTTATTAGTTCTCATCTATAATTTTGCTTTTCTACAAGTTATTTTTCCATAATTTGTTCCTTTTATGAAGTTTTGCTCTGCTTGTGATGAGTGATGCGTTTCATCATGGGTCTGCAGCTCATCTAAAACCCTCTATTTGCCTTGGTTTCCTAAGGCTGTTAATTCCTTCCTAAGGATTCTTTCTAAAATACCCAGAGCAAGTTCTAGAGAACTTTTATTTTCTGTTTACCTATTAAGCTAATAAGAGCCTAACACTTAAAAATATTCTGTATTTTAAACAGAACTGGCAAATAAAATTGTTTGTGGAGCCCTACTACTGTTTCTGTTAGGATTTATCCAGTTACAAGAAGGCTCCCCCCTTTTTTTCTTTCTCTTCTTTTTTTTTGTTGTTGTTTTTGTTCTTTCAAGACAGGGTTTCTCTGTGTAGTCCTGGATGTTCCTGAATTCACTATGTAGACTAGGCTAGCCTTGAGCTTGGAGCTCTTTCTCTCAGCCTCTGCCTCCCAAATGCTGGGATTAAAGGCATGAGCCACCACTGCCAGACATCCTTTCTATTATATACAGCATTCCAACATTTCTGTCTCTCTTGCTTCACCCTTGTAAAATTTGTTTCATTTTAAGCAGACAGGTTTATGAACTAGAGTTTTTAGTCCTACGCACTGGCCATCACATCCTTCTAGAAAACGTCTGCAATTTGTTCCTATCATGCAGTTTTGCTTTGCCTATGATGACTGATGTATTTTATCACTGATATACAATCACACAGTATCATATTCTAAAGCCTTCTGTTTGCCTTGGATTCCTAAGGCTGTTAATTCCTTACTAAGTATCATGCTCAAAATGAAAGGTTTATAGCTTCTAACATGGAGAAAGCTAATATTTATGTAGTGAATGCCATGCAGTGGCTGACAAATTATGCATTTCAGATACTTCACTTAACAGGTGTAGTTCAGTGTATCAACTATTAATAACTCCATTTATTAGACAAGGGCAAGAAACTTCAGATATGATAAGACCCTGCAGGCTTGAACCTGACTGCCATACCATGGCATGTGCTGAAACACTCTACTATTTCTGCAAGTATTTTATATATTTAAAAATATATTTCCCAAAATGATCACAACATATATTCTATAGACATAAATACTTCTGTTTTT
This sequence comes from Peromyscus attwateri, assembly GCA_902168425.1. Lineage (NCBI taxonomy): Eukaryota > Metazoa > Chordata > Mammalia > Rodentia > Cricetidae > Peromyscus > Peromyscus attwateri. The sequence goes on along the minus strand of CABHPP010130850.1, from coordinate 29,917 downwards.
ATATTCTATATATTGCTGATATAATGCATGATCTCCTGACTTAGCGTGTTCAGTATCTACAATTACTATTAGATAGCTATTCAAAATACTTCTTTTAAACATTGTATTATTTTTGACTGTTGTTTTCCTACTTAGCATCCATTAATGTACATTTGTTCTTCATGGAACTGTATTTCATAAGTATTAAAGAAAATATTTTACTAATGGTTTGTAAGAATTTTTCATTCAACATAGTTCAGCATTATTCACCGTGACCCAAATTGCTTTCCTGGTAAAGTTAAGTTCTTTGAAATTATATATATAATAATAAAATACATACTTTATTTTATGTGTATGTGTGTATGAATGAGTATCGATATGTGGATCACATGTGCAAGAGCTTGTGGACTTCAGAAGAAAATGCTGGATTAATGTGGTTGTGAACTGCATGTGCTGAGAACTGACCTGAGATCCTCTGCAAAAACAGCCACTGCTTTTCACTGCTGAGCCATTTCTCTGGCTCCTAAAGTTATGTGTTTCTAGATGCATGCAAGAGAATAAGTATTATAAATAATACTGTTTAGGTCTCATGTAGGTGTCCAAATTCTGCTTAGACCACACTGTTCTCACGTAGTGATGTGTGTTGTTGACTTATGGCCAATTTATATGACATAAGAGGCTAGTCCTCAAGAGGCAGGAGTGATAATAATTCTATCAACCTACACCACCAAGATCACTATCTTTCATTAAGTATAAGACTCAGTGTTCAAGTCCTATAGGCACTTTAGGAACATCATGTGTTGTAAGTAACTTGGCATGTGTGAGCACCCAGTGGTGCCTGGCAACATATCTATATAAAAGTTTACTTTTATGATTGTCATTGCCATTATTCCATTATCTCAATTTAAAGGGCGTAATGGTCCAAGGAGGTCACTTTATTAGCCTTACTTTACAGCAAAGGGTACAGGTTCATAGAGGCTAAGTTACTTGCCTGGTTAATGAATGATGAAGTCAAGGAGTATGGATTCTGATACATGTATATTTAATTTCTAGGACCAGTTTTCCTATTTAGATATGTTGCATCCCCTGGGTAGGTTTGTCACCAGTGAACTTTCTTCTCTGACCTTCACTGGGTGTGAACTCCTTCCTGCTTTGCCCAGAGACTGTGTCATAGGGGGAGAATGATCCAGAAACTGTGACTGATGCTTTCACTGCATGCAATTCTATTTGGAGTCTCTGTGGCCTGAAGAAGCAGTGGCTGAGTTCCTAGGGAGGACTTTGAATGTCTAAAATGTTTTGATTGCTTTGCTTATCCCAGGAAAGATATCTGCTAACGCCTCTCTTCCCTGGGGCATTCTGATTTTCCACACAGGGATGGACTCTCTTTCTCTATGTGCTCTTCTTGTCCTGCCCTTTTCCCCCTGTCATCACTTCTTCTGAACCTGGTGCAAGCTGCGTGCCACCTATTAACCTGTCATATTCATTGAGCTCCCTGAGAGATCAAACTGTCCCTGCAATTCCCTTGTCTAATCTGTGCTTGCCAGAGCACACTGACAAAATTGTCCTCTAGAAAATGGAAAGTATCGTCCATTCCCTTTAGCCCTCGTAAGCTCTATGCTGGCAGTCCAGAGATGACTTTGTGTATATTTTAAGCATTGTGGCCTCATTGAAAATGAACGATGTTTTCAGGTAAGTCAGATCTGATCTCCCAAGGCTGTGCAGAAGTACAAAGAAAGTAAACACATGGATTAAGAAAGCTTATGAACTTGTAAAATCTTCCCATTGGCATTTTCATTTTCAACAGGAAAAAAAAACATGGTGTACTTTGCATCTCATAATATTTGAATTCAAACTGATTACTAATTTTATCTCCTCTTATTTGTTGGAGAATGACGATAGAGGATGAGAAAATCTCCAGGGTAGCTTAATTTGTTTATAATGAAACTCTGGTTATTCTTTTTAAATTTAAGAATATTAGTAGAGTCTTCACTCTTTCAATGAGCCTATTCTTAAGACCCCCTGATGTTACATAAACATGTGGTTTCTTTACCAAAACCAGGCCTAAACTTTAGAAAAATTCTATCTTATTTGTTTTTTTCTTTTAATCTGCTCATCTCCAAAGTCTCATTATTTGTGCTAATACTGTATTAGAAGTTTGTTTTTAGTCAAAGCCTTCACAAGACAGTGTAGCCTCTTCTAGGCATCACAAGTACAGAGATTTCCCTCTGGTACATTTGTGAAGAGTGGATTAGAAGCGTCAGTGCAACAGTGGGGGATACAAAGAAAACAAAACAATAACAACAACAAAGAAGTAGTTGATCAAGTCAGGAGCTGCCATATCCTGGGACAGAGAAATGGGGACCAATGTGCAGTGGCCACTATTCAGGCTGTCGGTGCCTTCACTCATTCTGGTATCTTAATGTTTCTGTGGAGTAGGAAGCCAGGAGCCTCTTGTTCTAGTGACGATGCTCAAACTGTCCCAAAATATCTGGGAAATCATGGGTAGTCCCTTGACCAAGCTTTAGGAAGCTATTTCCTGTGGTGGGGTGTCAAATTCTCCCCCCTTCCTGTTAATGTAATGTTCTGTCCTTATTTGGCTATTTCTTTTAATTTGTTAAGAATATCATTTGGGACTGGAAGGATGCTTCAGTGGGTAAATGTGCTTGATACTTGACCCTTGGGACCTGAGTTGGATTCCTAGAACACATATGAATTTAGTAGGGATGGACTGACTCCATGAAGTTACCTATGACATCTACATGCACAGCGTGGGATATATACCTCTGCACATCACACAGACTGAAAGTGAATAAATGATTTTTGTTATCCTTTTTAATTTTAAATGTTCTTTGACACTTTCACACATAAGTACATAATACATAACTAACCACTATCACCTCACTCTCTCATCCCCCTACTACCTCTGCTACCTCCACATTTCCCTATGACGTTCTCTCTCACTTTGTGTCTATTCCTTTTGTTTTATAACATACCATGTTTAACAAAGTATAATTTATATGACCAAGGGTTTGGACCTAGCCCTTGCAACTGACAACAATTGTTCTGCTTCTCCCAGAATTAGTTAAGAGCTAGTACTTTGGCACTATGTGGTAGGTCCCTAAAGCTCCTCCCTATTGCTGACAGAGCCAGTCTTTTATGGGCTCAGGGCAGGAGCTGCAGTGATTGCAGTGTGACTTGTGGGCTCATATGTGATTCACTAAATTCCCTAAATCACTAATTATGTGATTATAATGTTTGTATCAAGGTGAAAGAATGCCATTTCCTAGTCTTTCACCCTATTTTCTGGCTCTTACATATGGTCTGTCACCTCTTTTACAATGTTCCTTGAACTTTGAAAGGGGTGGTGTTAATCAATGTCTTGTTTAGGGCAAAGCCCATAAGTGTTATGTATTCTCAGTAACTTTGGCGGCCATAAAGTCTCTGAATTTACCACCCTTCACTGTATAGAGAGTCACCTCTGATCAAGGCCAAGAGTAGTTTTTTGTCTGTATCTTTTCATCCTGACAGAGAACCAAGAGCACTGAAGAAGCATGTATTACATTTTAAGAACTATTTTATTTTTAATAGCATAATATTTATTTAATAATATTTAATTGCATATGATTGCTGTACAGAAATATTCAAAATTATCATGTGTTTCTTTGTTCCTTTTTCTAAATTTTTAAATTACATGTATCATGTTATAAATTTTAGGGTGTGTGTGTGTGTGTGTGTGTGTGTGTGTGTGTGTGTGTATGTAAATCTAATCTATTAGTTGAAGAACTTCTCAAACTGTGTCTTTCTGTATGTTCTCTCAACTAGCATAGAACCTAATAATTCCTGACTAACATTTTCAGACTTGTTTGTATCAATTGATTTGAAAGAGGTAAAGACACAAACAATGGCATGTGTAGACTGGTTCCTGCTGGGACAGATCAGGAGCTGAAGCTTTGTCAGGAGCTGCAGGGGAGACATTGGTGTCTTGCAAGACTAGGCTGACATGATGTAATTTAGCATGTCTGAGCTGGAGGAAGTTAGAAAGAGGCTTACAGAGTGCACCACCATGTCAGTAGAAGACAATAGCAGCCGAGTGGATTGATTTCAGCCTGACTTTTCAGGAACTCCTGTTCTTTTCTCATTTGGGACATGGAAGTGTTATTTTATCTTACTTTATTGTGGAGGTGGGAATTTTTTGAGATTAAAAATTCTTCTTGTTAGAACTTTCGAGGTATCTGCCTGACAGGCTGGCTGAGGTTTTATAATCAATTATTTCTAATCATGAAATGTTCTAATTATAAGAAGTAATGTAGTCAGGCATTCTAAATTATATTTCCATTCACTTTGCCAAGAACCTTTCCAAATCCCTTTGCTCTGGCATCTTACTTCTTCTTTTTTGTTTTTAACAATGTAGAAAACTAAGGAGAGTTTTGAACTTACGAAATGGCGTTACTTAGAACACACTTAACATTATACACACAAGGGTCTGAGGTAAACCACAATGCTGTATTATGCCTTCCAGTTTAAAATCTTGAGTTTTTTTTTTCCTAGAAATCTCTTTTAAATATCAGAGCTATATTCTTATGTGGCTAAAAAAGAAATGACAGGGACATCCCAGCAATTCTTTCTGACATAAGAAATAGGATTTCTGTTCTTTCACACATAAAGCCTCACTCTCAAGACAGTGGCAAATAAGACTTAGGCCAGTGGATTTTAAACAAGCTCATGAAGACTCCAGATGACACTCAAAGGTTGCCCAAGGTGAGGAAGAGAGACAGAAAAGGTGAGCCTCATTATTCCATCCTACTCATATTCCATTCAAACAGAGTCATTATTTCTCAGAGAGTTCACTTGATTTTAAAACTACCTCATCATCTACAGGACTTTACTTGAAAAGGAACTTGAGTGCTGTAAATATTTCAATAAATGCTGGTGTGTTGTACATAAATATTGGGTGGATATACAATTGATGCAAAGGTCATGTAAAGGGAAATACTGTAGATCTAAATGCAAATGAATGCTTATTTTGCCTTTTCAATTAGCTGTGAGACCTTGTGAAGCATGTTTACCCTCTCTGATCCTTTGTCCTCTCATCATGAATGTTGTGAAATTGAAACATAACGGAGCTTTAGAAAGTCAGCAAACTTCAATATTCAATTCAAACATGATTTTGTTGTTGTTCATAAAATGAGTCAGTAATTTAATGAAATGCTAAAGAAACAGCACAGATATATCATTACTGATAAACTCTTTGTATGTCTATTATGTTTGTTAATTTCATATGTCAGTTTAATTGGACCCTATGGTTCCCAATAGTTCATCAAACATTCTTCTGGGATGTCTCTGTGAGAGTGTCCTTGCATGGGCTGAACATTAAAATCAGCAAAATGGAAAAAAGCTTCTTGTTTTCCATAATGTGGGTGAGATTGCTCTCTTCATGAATAGGGGTCAGCAGGAAAGAATTCTCCTGCCTGTCAGTGGCCATCTAACCATGCCAGTATCTCTTCTTGTTTCTACAGACCCTTCCATACTGGTAACTTGAGCTGGAATGTCAGTGCTGCAGCGTATGGATTCATTGGCATTCCTGATCACATGAGCAGTATTACAATAAGTTTACTTGTAGATTTATAATTCATATATATTTATATTAGGCATGTATTATATCTGTCCATCCATCCATCTATCCATCCATCCATCCATCCATCCATCCATCCATCCATCCATCTATTTACCTATCACCTATCTATCTATCTATCTATCTATCTATCTATCTATCTATCATCTATCTATCTATCTTTCTATCATCTATCCTTCCTTTCTTTGTTCTTTTTTTCTGGGGAGCATGTTTGATACAGCTTCTAAGGTAATGTTGAAATATTTTCACCAGTTCTTCCATAGAAAATGGGAAGCCTAGGTCCTATCCCTTGGATGAGGGCTGGATGTAATGACTTGCTTCAAGGGAATAGAATATACTTTAAATAGCAGTTTGTAGCAAGACCAAAAAAAGGCGTGGTGACTTTCTTCCTCCTTCTGCTCTTAGTTTGCTTTCACTATGAAGAGCCAATTCTGCAGCCATGTACAATTCTTAACCAATAGCCGTATTGGATGTAGATTCCTAGCTCCTCTACAGCCTGTAAGTCTTAAGACTCTCCAAGACAATTTAACTGTGTTTTGTAGAAAGATTCTGATCCAGGAGTATCCAGGTAAGCTGACCTAGGACCCTACACATAGAAATTTTATGAAACAGTTGAAATTTATTATTTTAGCTGCTGTGTTTTCAGATTAATTTCCTGCAGCAATACACAATCATTGTTTTTATTGTGTTACTGTATTTTGGACTCAAGATCATTAATACTTCTGCACACCGTAGAAAGAGCCAGCAAGGCACATTTTTACTACATTTTCCATTTGTATTGGATATGGAGGGTGGCCAGCATTGGGAAAATGTAGTTCAAAATTTGAAGTGCCCTTGTTGATCTTGGTAGAAATTCAAGCCAACCCAAATGAGGGTCAATGAGGGCAAGGATAAAGCAGTGAGTTTTGGAGGGATAAGCTAACCCTTCATCAGCACAATGAGCAATAATTGGCTGTGTAAGAACAAAGGTCAGAATCCCTGCATACTTATAATAGTTGTTCAATACATGTACATTGATTGATGCTGGCTGATTTATTTTGAGTGCTAGACAGATTGTGAGTCATCAGTGTTGCAAGGCAGCTAAAAACTAAAGGTGCACCAAGCCTGGGACAGTCAATATAAACAATAAAAATGAAGGAGGAAGTTTGATGATCTCTCCTCCTTGACATGGAACTCTAATTCCTGGAAGGGAAGTAGGCTTCCCAGTTGGTTAAGCAGTGGGAAATGAAGGAGAATGTTCAATGGAAAGGACATTGGCACTAGACTCTGATGAACTGCTTTTAGTTAGGACCTGGATTGACTTCTCTAAGGCTAGGACAGTAGAGTCATTTACAAAGCTTCTGAGAAAGAAATCCTGTGGTTTAGTGGAGAGAGAGGACAGGATGGGAGAAGGGAGCTTGAGGCTGATGGTAGAAAATAAACATGGTATAGAGATTATAGGCCATGCATATGTACAGAACTTACTTTTGGCTTTGTTCATTGTTTTGGTGAAACATTTACCATGTTTGATCTTTAGTTGGATAAATGTAATTGTAGATTGTGTGCTGCATCATGGAATACTGTTTCTCTGTTTTGGAGACTGGAGCCCATTTGAAGTAACAAAGAGCAAATTGTTATGGAAATATTTTTACATTCTTATTTTCCTAGGAGAATCTCTGTATATGTTGTCTCAGTGTAATTATCATAGTTACATTTTAACTCAAAGAATTCCATCTTACACAACGAGCAATGCAGTGAGTGGTAGAACTTATGGAGAAGCAACATGGCTGAATGTTTACAAATAGGGATTTCACAAAACATCCCTGCTGCATCGGTAAATAATCATGAGACCTTGAATGATGTTTATAATGTCTTTACATTTAATTTAATTAAATTTAATTAAGTAACTTTCAGCTAGGAATTATACTATCTATTCATGTATTTGAAGTGGGGATTATATGAGCAATTATGGTACACAAACCTCTTCACGTGGTACTTGACATGTAAGAGTACTACAAAGCCCTGAGTTCATATGATGTTCATGAAACTCCTGTGACAAAGGCATATTGTGGCCCTTTACAATTGAGGGCAATGAAATATTAAAAGACTGAATTTATTTCAAAGGCAAGTTATTTAGAAGACATTAAGTGCAAGATTTGGTCTTGACTTTGATTTCAAAGCCAGCACTTGTTTGGATATTCCAGAAGGTCAGCTGGCCTTACAGCCTTGTCTTACCTCTTGTAGTTTGGCTCTTGAGTGTCACTGAAAAGCCAGTGTTTAAAAGCTTGGTCTTCAGCTGAACTCCAGGAGCTTGGCCAAGTGCTTGGCTGTGGGTCTCTGCATCTGCTTCCATCAGTCGTTGGATGTGGGTTCTATGATGACAATTGGGGTAGCTCTTGGATTTTGGTTGAAGAGAGGGAGGAGGGACTATAAGAGCAAGGGGCACAAGCTCATGATGGGAGAAGCCACAGAGACAGCTGACCCGAGCTAAGGGGAGCCCATGGACTCTGGACTGACAGCTGGGGAGCCTGCATGGGAGGGACCACACTAGGCTTTGACAGATGTGTGGCTTGATCTTTTGGGAGTCCCCCGACAATGAGACCAGGACTCATCCTGAGTACATGAACTGGCTTTTTTAGAGCCCATTCCCTACGGTGCCATGCCTTACTCAGCCTTGATGCAAGGGGGAAGGGCTTGGGTCTGCCTCACCTTGGTATTCCGGACTATGTTGAATAACCAAGGGAGGCCTTACCCCCTATGAGGAATGGGTGGAGGTGGGATGTGGGGAGGTGGGGGGGGAGAGCAGAGAAGGGGAAGGAGCAGGAACAGTGGGCGGTATGTGAAATGAAACAGAAAACTTTAAATAAACTGGTAAACCTTAAAATGAGTTTCAGGAAAGGTGCAAAAACTACACAGAGAAACCCTGTCTTGAAAAACCAAAAACCAAAAACAAAAACAAAAAAAAACTTGGTCTTTAGGTTACTGCTTTGGGGGCATAATAAATAAAACCTTTAGGAGTTGGGTATAATAAGTGGTCCTTCCCACATTAAAGACATGGTCTGAAAGATGATTGTGATATACTAGCCCCTTCCTGTCTTTTGCTTTGCTTCCTGGCTCATAACATAAATGCTGAGGCATCTACTTCCTGCCTTGACCATCCAGTGTGGTCTCCAGCATTCTACAAAATGTGCACACTCAAGTCTTGGACTGGAATTGCTAAAAATACTAGCCAAAATAATAGTTTTGATTTTCTTAATAAGTTATTTATCTCATATGTTTCTTTACAGTGATTTAAATACCACTTCTTTATATTTTAGAGTAAGTTAGTAGGAGGTACTATGTATGCATTCTTATTCTAGTTCAATTTTCTACTAGCTCAGAGAACTCAGAGATCATGGCTGTCAGGAGTTTAAATCATGTTTCTGTGTATCTTCATGATCAGAGTCCAAAGGGAACGTTCTTCTGTGAGTCAATGACAACTTGAATGTATGATGACTCCACACACGTAGGGTGCAGGCCTTTTCACCTCAACTCTTAAATTACACTCTGCCCTGTAGACAGAAACTTAACAACAGTGGAATGCAGTATTTATCCACATTTTAAATAAACATTCAGGTCGGACTTGGACCAGAAAGCTCCAGTGCTTATGCTTACCGAAGTGCATGGGTTTGTAGATTTACGTATGCCTGTTTGTTGTCCTGGGGTTAGCCTATTACAGCAGTGTACCCTTGGCTCCTTCCAGGGCTGTTTTCTCTCCACAGCTGCATTGCTCAAGTTGGACTTCTGAAAGGCTCTGTTTACATGCTGTATCCTCACTTGTATCATGAGAATAAGTATAGGTATCAAAGGAATTGTGAAGATGAGAAATACTTTATCTCGTGTGTATCTAGATGTGTCTCAGACACTATGTGCCCGAATTCTACTATTATAATCACAGCCAATGAAAGTAAAAGTAAATACAACAGTAACAGCCAGCTTGGTTCTAATGACGTGGTCAGTGGAAATTGCTGGGCTGCTAGATTTTACTACATCAATGTTTATGCTATTCTCATTACAGTATCGAGATTACTGAGGTTAATATCCCTCCTGGGACACATTGTTTTCTCCACAGTATTGTTTTCTGCCCTGATGCAAGAAGAGCTGCCTTGTTCTTCACTGAAAGGGTGTGTTTCTCTTGTATAGACAAGCATGCTGAGAGGATTTTTACTTTTTAAAAGAGCACATTTCCATACCTATCAAGGAAATGAAAGCTTTTCAAGAAAATCCCTGTGAAAAGTCTAAAATTATTAAAAGAATAACTGTTGAAGGAAAAGAAACAAAGCGTTTAACCTTTTTCCTGTAAAAGTCAAAGACTGTTCTTCTCACAAAAGCCTCTGCAACCTCCAATTTTATTCAGCAGCTGAAAAAATGAGCTGTCCTCAAGGTTCCAAGATTTAATTAATTTCTATTGCATAGAATGGTACTCCTATAGAAGTCCATCAGCCTTCATTCTCGCTGTCTTGTTTCCCTCCTTGCATTCTGTGGTGTAAACTTCTAAGGTAAACACAAATGTTCACCTATGAAGGCTGTTATGATGAGCCAAAAACTCAGAGATGTCAATCATGCATGGTGACTGTGCTCATTCACCTGGGCATTGTTCATCTCCTGTCTAGACACACAGAGCCCTTGTAATCTTCCTATTGCTCACGAGATAATAGGTCAAATGATCAGATACTTATGGGTCACACTCATTAAGGATAATGTTTCAAGATTCATTTTGCAGGTATAGATGATTTCGTAGTATCAGTATAGTTTGTCCTTTCTTGTTTTAAAGTCTGACAATCCCATGGAGGAAAATATCACATTTGCTTCATTGTTGGAGAATAATCTTAGGAGAAACTTAAATGAGTACATGGAGACATATTCTTATTTTGTTTCCTATTTTAAGAGAAAAAAATAAGCATTTGAAATGGCTTTTCTTTTGTATTTGTTGTTGTTCTTTATCCCCTCCTTCCTTCTCTCTCTCCCTCTCTTTCAGTCTTGTTTCCTTTCTTTCTTGAACAGTGTGACTAATGCTGCCCAGGCTGCTTGTAAACTTGCTCTACAGCCAAAGCTGCTCTTGATCCTCCCACCTCGAGCTAAAACACCTTCTAGATTCTAGATTTTGCTCTTTGTAGAGACTTTCATCCTTGGTATCCTAGAAATATCTGAGGTTGTAAAATAACTTCCTACTGATAACTGAAGCATTTGTGTGTCTACCTTTTTGGACTGTTTCTTTGTTAGCAGAAGTTCTGAGTGTTTTCATAAAGCAAAATGAATGTCAGCTCAGAGAGTGTCATGTTCTCAGAATAGGGAATTGGTTTGTTTGCAGAAGAATGTACATCCTCAATGACACTGATTCGGTCTATATGTGTGTGTTTGTTTCCAGTGTTGGCACTTGTACACTTCAAGGATAAAGGATGGGTCATCCCAGAGTGGCTTTTGTAACAAAGCATGTAACTGTCTGTTTATCCCATTTCTGTTTCTTGCTGTTTCAACCCTTCCCAAACTCTGGCAGTCATTCTGGTTCAGAAAGAAGATAGAAGGCAGGGCAGTGTCTGTTTTCAAATCTCTCTTTTATGAGAGATTGTGGGAATGCAGAGAGATAAAGCAAGTCTTTAGAGGTCTTCTTTCCCCAGGGCAACTAGCACTCACTTTAAATTAATTTGCCTCTGAGGAGTTATTCTGCCTTTGGATTGGCTCCAGATCTCGTCAGATATTTCAGGCAGAGGGGCTCAGGGGAGTTTAAGACGCACCTACAGAGCATTGAAAGGAACTTAGGCTATCTTCCTTATAGCATGTTTGCTGAGTCATAAAACATGTGGAAAGGTTTTGAAGTCAAAGTTATTTCAAATTTCTATGGGGAAAACATTCCTTAAAGATATTCTTTTCAAGTTCATTTTAAACATATAGAAAACAATTGAGACCTAGCAATTCAGTGTGATCCTTTATTGTTTGAGCGTTGACAAAGCCACAGAAGAAAATACCATATTGTTGGACACTGGTTGTAGAAGGATGTTTGATGAGTACAGAAGTTTATTGTCACTTTGGTAGATGGCATTTGTTAAGTCTGTAAACCTCTTGCAGACAGGCACCTGTCCCACATCAAGCAGAGGCTTATTGGGAACAAGCTGTTGTAACCTAAAATCAACCAGCTAACTTGACATGAATCTGTCTAATGAAAAGGAAACCTAAGGGAAATGTGCTGATAGTAAGATCCCCACCCCCATGCCAGATAGGGGTGTCCATAACAGTCCCAACTTATAGCTGCGGTGTTTTGAAGTAATGACATATGCTTTGTGTCAAAGTAAAATTGAGTTCAGATTCAACTGACTTTTTCCTAACTAATTTAACCCATCAATAACATCACTGTCCATTAATCAGGTGCCTAACAGTGTGCTGTGCACATTGCACATCCTCTCATTAAGTCTTTGCAGCCCCATTCATGATCTCGTCCAAAACATATTCAAGTGAGGCTGGGGATCAGGAAACCCTGGGGTTAAACCTATGTTCTATTCCTTGTGTGCTCTTGGCTACTAGGAAAATCTATATGAGCTGCCAACTTTCACTAGAAAGCTTGGCTAAATAGTAGCTAAGAGTGCTACAGAGAACCCTTTACTGAGCATATAGGCACTGTTGACTTGTCGTCTCTGTGTTTGGGGTGATTTGATTCTGAGTCCACATTGATTAGGAATCACTTTTCTGTTTGGACCATAAGGAAAGAAGAAAATATTTTTTTCATGCACCTTATATTGTCTAAATATCAGCCTATCTTTTCTAGTATTGCTGTAATTTATCAGCTTTTAATCATTTTAAGTATATACATAGACAGTTCCAAAATAATAATTTCCCTTGAACAAAAGCATTTCTGATCATTGTTAGTTTTTTTTTTTTTCTACTCAGATTCTTTGGCCTTTTTCTTCTGTTTGTGTGTATATATGGTGTGTGTTTGTGTGTCCATGTACCAGGGCATGTTTATGGAGGTCAAAGAACAACTTTCAGGGATAATCTCTTTCCTTCCACTGTGAGAGTTCCAAGAATCAAACTCAGGTCATCAGGCTTGGCAGCAAGCACCTTACCCACTGGGATATCTTGCTTGTCTGACACTTCATTAATTACTGTGGAACCTATTCAGATACATTTTCTTTTGGTTTTTTTTTTTTTTTTTTTTTTGGTTTTTCGAGACAGGGTTTCTCTGTGTAGCTTTGCACCTTTCCTGGAACTCGCTTTGGAGACCAGGCTGGCCTCGAACTCACAGAGATCCACCTGCCTCTGCCTCCTGAGTGCTGGGATTAAAGGCGTGCGCCACCACCGCCCGGCCAGATACATTTTCTAAGGGAGTTTACCGTGATGACTTTCATATCCCTGCTTAAATATCTTCTGCTAGAAACTAATATTTCTGCAGAAAGCAGAGAAAGTATATTCATGATAAAAATATGACTATTTCACTAATAATAAAGTTCCCTTGCTATTAACACAAGTCATTGTTATTCTGCATGTAGATTATATAATATGAACTACTAATAAATTTTTTTTGGCTCAAACTTTAGTTTCAACACTTCTTGATGAATAAATTTCAAATAGGAAGGCAGGTGAATTACGTGTTCACAAATGGCTAGAGACCCATGCTACAACCTGGAAATTGTACTACACAGTTTTCTGTTATTATGACAAAATATCTAAAGAAAAGCAGCAAATTAAGGGAAGAAGAACTTATTTTTTTCTCAGTTTCAGATGTTGTAGTTGAAGGTCACCTGGATCCTTTGTTTTGAACCTGAGGAGAAGCACTATGTCATTGTAATAGGAGAATGCAGCCAAGGAGGCACCTCACTTCACAGCATCCATAAAGGGATAGGGAAGAGGTCAAAATAGATCCTTTAAAGGAACTCCTCCCACGACCCATTTATCCCAACTAATTCTATTGCATATTATTTCACCACCTCCCAATAGAGCCGCAAGTTAGGGACCATACCTCCAGCACAGGTGTCTTGGGAGGCCATTCTAGATCCAAATTATGACAGCTATCAAGAAGTGGGAAGAACCCGGGATTCTATTTTTCTTGCTAGATGACAGGTTAGCTTGCAAGTCTTATGAATGGAAGTAGAAGACATGAGGCTCCTGAGTGAGATGCAGAAGTCCTTATTAGTCATGTCACAATAGGCAGCATTAGCATCATGATCCCACTGTTTCATATGCTTTCCAGGTCCCACAGGCAGCACAGATGGATACAGATGAAGGCTGTACAGGCATTGTGTTTGTGTCTCAGCTGAAAAACCTCAAGCTTACAAAATGCCAATCTTTAACAAGGCACAAGCAAGCTGCTTAAATTTTGCCCCAGTGGGATACATTATCTTATTTTTATACTGGACAGTGAACAAAACTACCTTCTGCTCTGTAATAAGACATTTCTCAGTGTCCCCTGGCTATTTGCTATACAAATATCCTTGAAAAGAGACTCCTGTATAAAGCTCATCACTGTATCTGCTTGCAAGATGTGCAGAAATCCAAGGGACCCTCAGAGTATTTTCTCCCAGTGTATGAAAGCCTGAGGAATCATTTGGCTGTGAACTAATACTGAAAAGAGGATTTGAACTTTTCTCTACCCAACCAACTTACTTAGTATTCTATCTTCCCTTTTCTCTTTCAGTTAATATCTTGATTTTTTTTCCCTTGAAAAGAATCTGTGCCAACAGTCCTTCTGAAGAAAACTGAAGCTATGAGACGCCAATTAGCATTCCATCTCTGAGACTAGTCAATTCTTTATTTGTTTCTTGAGCCAAGTTTGTGCATTTGAACTTTAAAGATTTTTGTTTCATGGTCTATAGCACAGAGGGAAAAAATGACAAAACCAGCTAAATCCTCTAAAAGCATCAGGGAAAGGAAAGCAAAGGCTTGCTGCTGGACCAATTGATCTCATCTTTTTTTCCCCTAGCTCTGCTTATTTATAGTGGTTGTGAAAATGTGTAAAACTGAGAGTGCAGGTAGGTGCAAAAGCTGAGATGCCATGAACGGGTTAACACGGAAGTGAATTGTGTCAATGCAAAATCTATTTAAAAAGAACTTTCCTGAGTCAAGTTGAGAAAAGGTCAGGCTATGATATTTCTAAGAAGTCAGAGAGAGTCATTGATGTGTCTTTATTACATTTCTGTTGGTGAAGCATGTCTCACTACTTTTTAATTATTTGTTTTTCATTTAGAAACCTGGGTTTTATTATTTCAGCAAACTTTATATTATACTGCTCTTTCAATGAGAACTATATTTATCTTAAAGGTAGGACTTGGCACATAATAGCTCACATTTCAAATGAGAAATATATTCATTTTAAATTGCAGGCTTTGGCACAAAAGCTCATTATATTTGAGCCATGCCAAATGTTAACCTGAAATATAAGAAGAAAAATTCCTGGGATGACCAGTCCAATTTAAGTAACCATTTTCCTCTTGGACTTAATAATCCTTAAGAAAATGTAAGACTTTATAAACCTATAGGTATAAATATACTAATGAATAGTTATATTGTCAAAACATTAGAAATCATTAAAAACTTAATTCCAAGTTGATAGTTTAACCTTTACCATATGAGATATATGTTTTACACAGATTGTACATGTTCAGGAATGAAAAAAATATTAAACCATAATACATCAGTAATTCTAATTTGAATCCAAGATATTTTTATGTAATTACAAATAAAATAATTTTGTTTATTTAATCATCATATCAATACACAATGAGCTCTCAGACTGCAGGTTGATTACAGTACAAATTACACATAACAGCCTTCTTCATACATATATAGGGCAGAAGTTGTTCCTTGCATGTTTTTCTATCTTATGCTAACCCGAGTTAAATATATTATTCCTGATAACAGTACTTCCTTAACTCCTTCTGCTTTGAAACATTCATGGCTCTAAACAACCAGTAGAAAAAATAGTAAGATTCCTACATTTTTTAATTCATTATCTTCTAGTAATAGTATATGCAGATAGCGCATTAATCATTAAAATGTTACTTTGACCTTAAAGTTAGAGTGTATTTGTTAAAAAAGTTTGTTACTAAAGATAGTCAAAGCAACATGCATTGAGTAGACAAATCTACAGTTTCATATCAAAGCTTGTCTACAGACTATCGCCATAATTTTAAGTAGTATTTTAAGGAGCTAGGGCAGAGTTGCTTTAAAAATGAAAGCATTTTCTAAAATAAGGTGGAAATTTTGCTCGTCTATTAAAGAAAGCATTTGAGTGTAAACAGGAAATATTTACTGCAAAGCATGTACCTGAAAACTATGGCTTTGAAGTAAACCAAAACCAAAATCAAATCAAAACCAAAAAAGAAAGAAAGAATCAAACAAAAAACCCTCAAAACAAAACTCACAGGTTAAGGCAGACTGGGAAGGAAGGGATTACTTACTAGAAAAGAAATAACAGTTTTAATGTCATCTAATGAGCAAGTGGGATTTTGATAGATTTGTCTGTGCTTTGTAAGGAAAAGTAATAGAGTGATCCATGTTCTTGAAAACAAGCAGGGCCTCCTAAGGATTAAAAATATTTATGGGTAAAAATCTCTAGTTGAAAAGTAAAGATGTCAGAGATTTTTACATGCTGTGGAACAGATTAGAAATCTCAAGGCTTACTTTTAGCAGCCTGGAAAGATCTCAGTGTAGAAAGAATTCTAGGATTTTAGAAACATAAATATGAGTTTGAGACCCTTGGAGAGACCATTGCAGAAGCAACTGTTCCAGCAGGGTCCCAGGACGGTGCATTCCTTCTGAGCTTGGAAGGGGCAGCAATGATGTGGGTTCCCAGATCACTTTTGAATGCAGAGGAAATAGATAGGGACAGAAATCAAACTTCAGTAGTAGTTTTTCTGGTGTATCATCTTAGTTTCATTTCAGTTTCCAGACAGTAACATGAATCATCTATTATCACACACTTCTCTCTACACTGTGTATATTCCTACATACAGATTCTTTTGATGTTGTCTAGTTTATCACTTACTTTCTTTTATGGGTTATGATTTGGATATCATATTTAAAGTAATATTCATTGAACCCATGCTCCAAAAGATATTCTCCTAAAATGCTGTAATTTTAGATATGGATTTATTTGGAGTGAATTTCTAGAAATGATAACTACATGCATCTTTGTCAAAGTTAATTTTTTTCCTGTTCATATATATTCTTTTTTTAGTGTAACTCTGTTGAAAGGATCACTGTAATTCTACATTGAGTCATCTTTGCATTTCTGTAGAAACATCAACCACAATTAGACATTTGGGCCTAATTCTGTACTTTCTCTTTTGTTCTATTAATCTATATACTTATCATTCTTCCAATATATGGAGTTGGTTTTATAACTTTTATAACCAATCTTAAAATTAGGTATTATAAGCTTTCTAAGATTTCCTTCCTTTTAAAGTTGTATGTATTTTTTATAATACTATTTAAATATATTAAAAAGCCTCCAATTGTATAAACTGTTTATAGGGATGTGAAGCAATGGGAAATAATTATATATAAATTATAATAATTTATAATTCTCTATAATTTAGAGAAATATTTGTAAATGTTCATAATAGGATTTGTTCTAGTGCCTAAAACTTGGAAGTAACTCAACTGCTTATCAGCTGGCAGATGAACTATAAAACTGTTTTATATGAATTTAATGGAATACTACTCAGGTGTAAAATGAACTATTGACATATGACATAATAATAAATATGAATTTAATCATTATAATGCTACATGAGAGAACCTACACCCCAAAGTATTTTCTGTATAAACTCATGTATATACAATTATTCTAAGTGCAAACCAATCAACATTGGGGGAAGTAAGAAAAATAAGAAGAAAAACAGCCCCTGCCCATCAGACATTTATAGTCTATTAGGGGATTTCCAATCTACATTGCAGATTTCAGAAAATACGTCTAGAAATCCCAATTATTTAGTCAGAGAGAAATAATTCAGAGTAGATCAAGTTTAGTACCTGGAGATATGCAGGTTTTAACAGTAACCAAGTGAGCCACAGGTTTTCTGCAGAGATTTCTTGGAGAGAGGTTCCCTCTTCAAGCTGACTTTTTTTTTAACCTCCAGGCTCTCAACTCTCGGCTTAGCACTGCACACAGAGTAACCTACTGCAGCCTGTGGAGGGATTAAATAGACACACTTGAGGGAATACCACATAGCTACTATGTCCTATGCTTGCTTCTGTATACATCCTTCTCTTATCTATAAGGAAGATACAACATGGCCCCTGTTTCCCTGAGATATGGAATTTATTTACATGAGTAACAGTTCTACTAATACTTGCTGGCTTCTGTTTTGTATAAATTGCAAACCATAAGTTTTAGTTTTGTCTTTATTTAATAACTGCTAATATTTATTGAATACTTTTGTACATACCAACCAGTCCTCATGTATTATTTTTCAGGTGAAGCTATAGGTACTTTAGGACCAGTTGTTTTATTGGCATGGTTATTTTCTATCTTTACTTCTGCAGTTTTTTTCATGACATTGTCCTCCAAAACTTAATGGCAAATGCACCTTTCACCCATGGAGAGAACAAAAGAATGACTATTTGTATGGAAATTTATTGTGATGCGACACTGAATTCTTACACTCTAGAAAGGCAGATTTGAACTCCTAGTGGCTTTCTAGTAATTCAGACTGCTAAATGCGTGGCTTGTTTATGTTTATGGCTTATATGTCATCATGTGCCAGATTACCCTATATAAAATGTATAAAATTGATTTACAATAAAAACTATCAGACTCCTAGTAAAGAGTTTCAAAACACATGAGTTCATACAGCATGAATTCTGTTCTGGGTAGAGATGAGCAGTGTGGAAATGCCCATTAACTGCTTCTTTCCTTAGGAAGCTCTCCCGCATGTGCTATTCGTATGCTTGTTAGCATAGTAAATCTATTTCTGTGGTTCAAAGTAACTCAACAAGAAAGACAACATGCTCTACTCTGCACTTAAGAAAACATGTGGGTATGATGCTGGGTTTTGATGATCCATTCAACCTGGAATTTAGCCTACGCATGATTCACTAAATCTTAGATTGAAAGAAACGAAATAAACTTCATCCTCCACAGACTCCTGTTAAGTTTTGCTTTAGAAACAGATGGCAAAGTAGAAAAGCTGGCTGGAAATTGATTGAATTTGAAAAGTCAGATGTGGAAAAATCGAGTAATTCTACCAGTCCAATAGATTGTTTTGTGGTTTCAGGACTATTCTTCATAACATCCCCTCAAGAGTATTTTGCACCATCTCATCAGGAACAACAGGTGATTATAATGACTTTTCCCATACTTTTTCTCAGAGAATCTTTATTGCTCAGTAAAAAAGTCTTCACTATCAAAAGTACTTTCAGAAACAATACATGCATTTTACTGTGCCTCAAATTCACGCCATGAATTTTGCTATAAATTTTTGCTTCTTAATGTGTATGATTGCTTACTTTGTAGACAGTTAACCTATCAGTAGAGCACACACACACACACACACACACACACACACACACACACACACACACCAGAGAGGGGTTCACAAATGAAACGTAAAACCTTTCAGTGTAATTCTTCTTCTTCTTTCCTGAATTATTTTTAGGTTTCACATTTTGTGAGCATCTACCTCTTTTCAGACTCAATTTTCTGGCCATCTTTCAATCAGTGGACTAACATTCCAATCTCAAGATAAGAGAGGCTCAGAAGAAAGCCAAAGAATATAATTTGGAAAATGTCAAATTAATTCAAAAATTTAAGTAAAAGAATAATGAATTCACACTGGTGCCAATCACAAATCAGGGGTAATAAAGTTCATGAGTGGCCAGGATGACATATGGAAACCATTTGGAAGTCAGTACGGTGGTTTCTTAGAAAACTGAGAATCAATCTACCTCATGATCCAGCAGTATCACTCTTGGACATATACCCAAAGGATGCACATTCATACCACAAGGACATTTGTCCAACTATGTTCATAGCAGTGTTGTTCATAATAGCCAGAACCTAGAAAAAAACTAGATGCCCCTCAATGGAAGAATGGATAAAGAAAATGTGGTACGTTTACACAATGGAGTATTACTCAGCTGTAAAAAACAATGACATAACGAAATTTGCAGACAAATGGATGGAACTAGAAAAAAAAAAAACATCCTGAGTGAGGTAACCCAGACCCCAAAAGACAAACAAGGTATGGACTCACACATAAGTAGATATTAGACATAAAGCAAAGGATAACTAGGCTACAATCTATAATCCCAGAGAAGCTAGGTAACAAGGAGGACCCTAAGAGAGACATGCATGGATCCCCCTAGGAAGGGGAAAGAGATAAGATCTCCTGAGTAAACTGAGAGCATGGGAGGGGGAGGAGATAAGGGGAGGTGGCAAGAGAACAGGATGATTGAGTTGACGGTGGAACAGAGAGGGAGAGCAAGGAAAGAGATATCTTTTTTTTTTATTTTACAATATAATTTAATTCTACATATTAACCGTGGATTCCCTTGTTCTCCCCCCTCCCGTCCCCTTCACCTTCCCCCCAGCCCACCCCTATTCCCATCTCCTCCAGGGCAAAGACTCCCCCGAGGATTGAGATCAACCTGGTAGACTCAGTCCAAGCAGGTCCAGTCCCCTCCTCCCAGGCTGAGCCAAGCATCCCTGCATAAGTCCCAGGATTCAAACAGCCAACTCATGCACTGGAAAGAGATATCTTGATAGAGGGAGCCATTATGGGTTAGGGAGAAACCTGGTGCTAGGAAAATTCCCAGGAGCCCATAAGGATGAACCCAGATAACACTCCAAGCAATAGTGGAGAGGGTCCTTGAACTGGCCTTCCCCTGTGATCAGATTGATGACTACCCTAATTATCATCTTAGAACCTTCATCTAGTAACTGATGGAAGCAGATGCAGAGATCCAGAGCTAAGCACTGGGTGGAACTCCTAGAATACAGTCAAAGAGAGGGAAGAGGAATTTGTGAGAGCCCATTTTCAGGTTTCCTAGTGGCTTTACCCAGCAGGTCTGTATAGAGAGGATGATTGGACTACTGGCCTGAGTACAGGTGGGTGTTTGTAAGGGTCTACACTTGACTGTAACTAGCAAGGGAGAGGTCTTATGCTCCACCCCTTGGCATTGTTATAAATAGACCTTTGGAATAAAGTGCTGAGCTGGTGGATAAGGATCCAGGCCCACCTGATTCTGTCCTGTGTCTTCTCTCTTTTTCTCTCCCCTCTTTTTCTAACTAAGTCTCTTATCTCTCATTCCTCAAGATTACCTGGGGTAAATAATGGTGGGGGCTGGTCCCCCACAGGGATTATATGAGCAAAGGGATCAAGATCATGATGAAGCAACCCACAGAGACAGCTGACCAGAGCTAGTTGGAGCTCACTGAATTTGGACTGACAGCTGGGGAACGTGCATGAGACCAAACTAGGCCCTCTGAATGTGGGTAACAGTTGTGTGGCTTGGGCAGCATGTGGGGCCACTGGCAGTGGGACTAGGATTTATCCCTAGTGCATGAACTGGCTTTTTGGAGCCCATTCCCTGTGGAGGGATACCTTGTTCAGCCATGATACAGGGAGGGGGGGGGCTTGATCCTGCCTCAACTTGATAGGCCAGAGTTTGTTGACTCCTCATGAGAGGTCTTACCCTCTCTGAGGAGTGGTTGGGGGGTGAGAGAAAAGGGGGGGGGGGTAAACAGGAGGAGGGGGAACTGTGGTTGGTATGTAAAATGGAAAAGAGAACTTTTAAATAAAAAAGTAAAGCAATCTACATTGTTGCTTTTGTCAATTGTGTGGATTAAGGTGATAAGGTGCATTGCTACACCAGCCTGTGTACTGCTTCTGTCAACTTTGGTCTCTGAGGAGTGGAAATGAAGTATTATAATCCTTGAAAGGACATGTCTCCAAAATAGGGCTGTCACTTCTCATGACAAGCTCCCCAAAGAAAATGTTTGAGAGGAGAGCTCAAAAAATGGCCTCCAAAGAAGAGATGTCACATCCAGAGCATGAACAAAGCTTTCCATTGAAGGAGTGGTAAGGGAGCTAACTCTAGCTTATGCACGTTTATTTCAGGTAGAAAGAAATATCATATTGGACCATTTTAAAGTGCTTTTCACCTACTTATACCATCCCAAATTGATTTGCCAAACATGACTTGTATTAAAGACGTGTGATGTCCTGAGAGAAGTGGACACTCCAAATGAAGAGGGCTTAGAGTGAACTGGGTATGTCTCTGTTTGTTCTTGGTTGGCATAGTGAGATACAGCGTAATATATTGCCCCAGGTTTTATCATGTACGTTTATATTTCTAACCTAGTCTAAATAAACTGATGAACATTGAAGAATGCTCTAATAATGCAAGGGGAGGGACCAAAAAGTGACAGAGATGGCTCTCACATTCTCAGTGCGAGCTCTGCTTGAACACTTAGTTACTCGATTGAGGATCCAACCGTAGAGTTCCTTGAAAACTTAGCTTACCGATGCTGCTCAGAGCCAGGATACCAAGTTCTTGAGATTTTCTGCTTATTAAGAATGTCAACTTGAATTTGATACTGTAATGAAAATGGCTAAGATCAGACATGGACAACAATTAGCTACAAACAACTAAAACTATTCCTATTTGGCACATGTGACACAGAAAATACATTTTTTAAATTTGAGGGTTTTTTGTTGAGAAAGAGAGAGAAAGAGAGAGAGAGAGAGAGAGAGAGAGAGAGAGAGAGAGAGAGAGAGAGAGAAGAGAATGTGTGTGCGTAGCACATGCAATGGTATGCCTATAGATGTCACAGGATAATTTGAGGGAACTGTTTTTCTCTGCTTCTGCCATGTGAGTTCTGGGGTTTGGTGAAAAGTGCCTCTACATACACAGCCATATTTTCAGCCCTGACATTCAAATAAAATAAGTATTAGAGAAAACTGACAATACAGGAGGTTTGTCATGACATTAGATGAAGAAACATGTTTTTTTTTTTTTTTTTATTTTAGCATGCCTGAACTTATGGTATTTTGAAATCTCTGTTTTAGTAGCTAAATATAAAAGTAATAACATTTGTGCTACTTGCTTGAAGAAATGATATATTGGGTACTCAACTTGTTTAATTCAAACATTGTCTAGATAAACTATATAGCTACAAACCCTTACACAGTGGCAGTTGGCAGGAATTTATAAGAATGATGATGGGCAAGGATGCAGAGTTAGCCTCAAACTTGAAGTATTTTTATTGTGTGATAATTCTTGGCGTTATGGTTTGGTTGCAGTCTGAGGTATACAAAGTGACAAAGCATGTCCCTGAATGTGTAAACACAGTGACGGCTGCGTTGAGAAAGTCCTTTCTCAGCAGCAGTACTACCCTTTGGACTCACACTTACAGACTCATCTACACACTGCAACTCCGTGGACTGTGGTCCAGTTCTCATGCTCCTTCTTTGTAACTGAGGTGCAGAGATGTTAACCAACATCTCACTGATCACACTGTCAGATCATGGGCAAGCCAGAAGTATGTAGCCACTTTGTCACACACTAAACTCTGCTCACTGTGATTGGTCAATCTTTGTGAGGCAAATTTTATTTAGCTATAATGGTCATTAGTGTGAAATATCACTCCTAGTAAATAGAATTCTGGAATAAGCTTTTAAATCAGTACATATTAAATCACATATTCTTAAAGTATTAAAAAACATTTGTAGCAAAGAAAGTGAATTCTTGGTCATTATTAAATATAGCATTAAGTAAAACCTGTTTTTTACTTCATCTAAAGGATATATTTTAGTTAATTTTTTTATTTCTCACCATATGTGGATCATGACAGTACTTGTATATTGCATGCATATGTGCATGTAATTTTATGTAGATTATGTTATGAAGAAGTTATATTGATGGGGTAAATAAGAAAGTATTGGTATGTATTTTAAAATCATTAGAAAACATGAGAGTGAAGATTGGATTATGAACAGTCGTTATTGGGAGTAGCTCGGAACATGGAGAAATGCGGGGTCAGTGTGGCTGAATCAGAGAGCTCAGGGAAGGAGGCGTGATGGAAGTTGAGTCTGGAAAGCATGTTGTGGAGGACAGACTAGAGAAGCTGCCTCAAAGTGGTGGCATTTACGGACACGGGACTAAGTAGATGGCATAGGAAGGAAGAAACTGCATGGAGAAAAGTGTGTCTATGTCATTCTTCTATTTGCGTAGCCATCTGTGTACCTATTGTCAAGGTCCACGGAACGGGTAGCTCTGGTGACAGAAGGTGAGAAACCAAAGAGTCACAAGTCAGTGTTTCAGCTGAATAAGTTGCTGTCATATTCCCAAGTAAGTTTTTAACTTTCTAGAAAATTTCAAGAGGAAAAATAGAATTCAATATGTAAATGTCATTCAATTATTGCAATTTCAAATGTTCCCTGTAATTTCTGTTACTTAATCAACAGTGACTTGAAGCACTTCAGCACTTAGTTTCTCATTATATAAAGTTCTTAGTAATCTGTGTGAATTGTTTTCTTAATAGATTGAGATACCCTTTTGAGTCCTGAGAAATTCTGTCTTCTAAATTATGGGTTTCTAAGAGTGGGAAAGCGTCCCTTTTAATCATATGAATACTGTCCGTGTATCTCTTGACCCAGCTCAAGGGACTGGCACAGGACATGCAAATATCACTTGTTTTCCTCCCTGAAATCTTTGCCATTTTTATCACTATGAGAAGATTGTTTTTCCTTTTGATTCTGAGATTTGGATCTTAATCACTACCCCTACTATTGCTCAAAGATGAAAGGGAACATTACATTCTCTTAAGGGGAGCAGGCATCGATGCTGCTGGTGTAATGTGTTTTCCGGTTGCCATTAAATGCTGATGGGTGGCTTTGAGGCTCC
Organism: Peromyscus attwateri; assembly: GCA_902168425.1. Classification (NCBI taxonomy): domain Eukaryota; kingdom Metazoa; phylum Chordata; class Mammalia; order Rodentia; family Cricetidae; genus Peromyscus; species Peromyscus attwateri. Next base: position 5,448 of record CABHPP010130850.1, on the reverse strand, counting down.
TGACCCTGGAGACTGGCAGTGAGTCTGGAGACTTATTCCTGAGGGCTGAGGGGTTTTTATTGTTGTTGCTTACACATGTTATGGTGAGAACAGTATGGAATATTACTGTATTAGCTCCTTTCTTGTTGCTGTGGTAAAATATGCAGTCAGACACACGTCATGGGAAGAAGGACTTACCTTGGCTCATACTTTGAGGATACAGTCTCTCATGAGAGGGAAAGCATGGTAGCAGGAAGGGCTTTTGATTGTGGCACAGAAGCAGGAGGCTGTTCGCCACATCTGGATGGAACTAGACAAGGGGAGTTCCAGCACTTGGCTGGCTTTCTCCTTTCTCCTTTTCTTTAGTCTGGGACTTAGCCACATTTGGGTGGATCTTTCTACCTTTCCAGGGATCCTCTCTGTGAAGACGAATGCATCAAGATGTATGCTTCCCTGTTGCCATGTTTTTGTTTATCCAAACAAGTTGACAATAATAAACGTAAGAACTGCCAACGCTTCACTTATAAAAACTCCCCTGTGACGCTACATATCTGTGGTGACATTCAGACCAAGAGTCAATACAAAGTTACCAGTTTTTTTTTTTTTTTAAAAAAAACGTGAAAAAGAATAAGGTAGGAAATACTGAAGGAAATTTTTTATGAGATTTGCAATAGAAGAAAACAAACCTAGACCTCATAGTAACAGAGATTTAATTAACTTGAGGTTTAAAACAGCAAGGATTTTGTGAATGTTGAGAGGATTGGATTGTACGCTCCAACTAATTTTTTTTCCTTAGACTTCTTTCTGTACTCAATATGAGCTTTGTAGAAAATAATGTTTGAAGATTTCTTAGGAAATGCTGAGAATATAGGCGTGTCCTACAAAAGCAGAGGGCTTGATCCATTAGTTCCAATCTGAGAGATTCCTTTGAGTTGATGTGCTAATACGCAAGCCATTAGAATTAATAGCTCCTTTTCCAGATCTGACAGATTTGGGTGCTAATAGCCCTCAGACCACTTTGGTCCAGCTAATAGAACAACACAGAACCAGAGCAAAGGAGTTTCAGTGAAAAGATGTGGGGGTCATCATCTTATTCAGGGAATCTGCAACATAATAGCAGAGAGCTAATTAAGACAAGATTTTTTAAAAATTAAATATTAGGAAATTTTAAGTGTCTACTGTGCTTTTACCATTGTCTTTTATACATTATGTGTAGGTATGTTCATATACAGCTCATATTAAGGGCCTGCCAAAGGAAATAGAATGGAACTATTACCTTGAAACAAAATTTTTGTTCGTCTCTTATTTCAACTTATTTCCATTCTAAGGTTTCCCCCCCTCACTCTGAGGCCCATTATTATATGATTCACGAATGACGATGTTTCTTAGTGTAATGCACATTTCCCACACCTGGATTAGATGATTAGGCAAACTATAGTAAAGTCAAGAGAAAAGCCCTCATTGGGACAAGGAGCGGTAGAAGTTACTTTGGCCATTGAAAACCATTATAGCTATTCTTAGTCTCACCACTTTCACAACAGATCATTTATTTCCTGTGCTTAAATCACTGTTACATCCATGACTGGATAGCACACACACACAATAAAGATGAGAAAAATGGGTAGAAATGCTGTATGTTTATCCTCCACCCTCTCCTGGGGAGAGCAATCACTGTTAAAAAAATCTTCCAACTTTGATTCTTTCTGATTTCTTAACACAAACATGATCCACAGTTGAAAGTTGGCATATGAGTTAAACACATCTTCTACTTCTATCCTCCCAAGGGGGAAATGATGTTGTAAAGCTTGTGGGCATGAGATAAAGCACAGAAGCCTTCACTGGAGGCACGTGTTACTAAGCAAGCTCATCCATGGAGCATGCTGTCAGGGCGGTGGAGCAACAGTGATTTTCAGATCTGCTAAGCCAGGGACCCTACTGACCCACCTACTTCCCTCTTTTCATCTGCTACTGATCCTTGATCAATAGCAAAGAAAGGCAGCAGAAGGAAACTGGTTTTTAAAGTATATCCCATTAAAATGTACTACATGTATTTATTGATTTGGGGGGGCAGATAATGCATATGCCAGGGTATCCATGTGCCCAGGCATGGCTTTACAGGGCAGAGGACAACTTGTAGGAGTTACTTCTCTCCTACCGTGTGGGACCTGGTGATTGAAATCCTAGTGTCAGGTCTGGAGGTAAGGGCCTTTTATCCACGGAGCCATCTCACAGTCCTAGTAATTATTTAAAGGTACCCATGGAAGGTGTTTTGAGGGAAGAGATTCTAGTCAGGGGATCACTGCTCCTGCTGTTTGTGTTCTATGAGTTTTTAAAATCATCTGAAGTTTTAATTTATCTACTGTTTTGAATATTCACTGTTATTTTGTTCCTTAAACTTGTCATGTGATATGAAAATATCCCTTAATTAGGAAAATAATTCTGGGTAATTAAAAAAATAGAAATCATTTGTGAAATTGTGTTAAAAATACTAAAAGAGCTTATTTAAGAAAGGCAATAAAAAACAAATAGATCATTAGCATTTGCTTGTAAATTTACTTAATTAAGACAATAAAGTGATAAATTCCTTACTGCTTGGATTGGAGCCATATCAAGGTCATTGACTTTAAAAAAAAATGTCATAATTTAAGAGAATTCTTGCAGATTCAGAAACCACATAGCTAGTTAAAACCCGGAAATGACTCTAATCAGAGCCAGTCTGGATTCCCGAGGGAGTACCCACCTGTGGGTTGGCCAGAGGATTCCATTACCATATCTCCATTATGAGAGCAAGACAAGGGAATTCCCTCTTCTTACATTTTTTTGTCTTAGTTCTCAAGCTTCCCATGACTGTTTCTCTTCTTAGGATAGCTCTGATTATGAGTTTAGCTAGGTTTTACTATGCACCTAAGTGTTTTGCATAGGTATTTCCCACTTGGTACAGAAAATTAATTTTTCTGGGATGGAAAATTTTAAATTTAGAATGACATGTTTATGCGTTGCTGCATAAGTCACCTCCAAACATATCTGTAGCATGAATCTTAAAAGTTCTTATTAATAAAATCAAACCTGAGGCCAGTTATTGGGGTGAACACTGGAAGGTCAGAGACACAGAATAAGCCACAGCTAATCTCACCTGGCCAACTTCTCAGCTGGTCTTGTTTCCTCAGACTGGAGACCTCTGAGTCTTCATCCAGAATGGGTCTCAGCTGAACTGCTGCTAGAAGCCTGAATGCTTAACCAGCCAAATGCTTCTCCAGGGCAAATGAGTTTCTGGTCCTCACGCCTTATATACCTTTCTGCTTTCTACCACCACTCCCTGGGATTGAAGGCTTGCTTTCTGGGATTAAAGGCATGAGTCACCACGCCTGGCCATTTCCAATGTGGCCTTGAACTCACAGAGATCCAGAGGGATTTCTGTCTCTGGAATGCTAGGATTAAAGGTGTGTGCTACCACTGCCTAACCTGTGTTTAATATTGTGGCTGTTCCGTCTCTGACCCCAGATAAGTTTATTAAGGTACACAATATTTTGGGGAACACAATACCACCACACATATCAGCTTAAAATAATACTTATTGTTATCAATATTTAGTGTTTCAGATATCTAGCTGTCTAGTGAAGTGTCTGTTTACAGGGTTGAGTAGAAAGTGCTAGTGGGCTGATGTCATCATCAGGCACACCAGGAGAAAGATCTGCTTCTGTGTTGACTCAGGCGTCGATGGTCAGGCTGTAGATCCTCTGCGGCTGCTGGCCATACCTTGCTGTTTACATCTCTCCATCATGCAGCCAACGGCATGACATCGGGCTTTCTCTACAGCAAGGCTGCAAGGGAGTGGGGCAGAGCAAACAAGACAGCAACAGACATGGCAAAACCATATTCAGAGACATCATTCTGTTGCCCTTGTTGTAATCTACATAGCAGAAGTAAGTCTTTGGATTCAGTTTACACAGAGAAGTAAAGGCTAGCAGAAGGGTGAGGATGGGCCGACAGGAATATCTGAGACTGTGTCTACTGTAGCTCTGAAGTACATATGTGCTTTATAAAGTACTATTTTTACTACTGTATTTTAGTTACAATTTTTATTTTAATGGAAGTTTAAATATCATGATCAAAAAATTAATAGTCTGTATATTAGAGTAGCATTAAAGGACCATGAAAGGAAGCTGTCACCTACTAGCCAAAGGAGTGAACTCTACCTCTATGTGGAGACGTGCCATTTTCTATTACTTTAAAAGTTAATCCAGTAGGGAATGTCAGGCTCAGGGATGCAGGACCACCCCTAGGAAGGCAGATTCTTAAGCTATGCTTGAAAGATAAGAGGAACAATTATCCCTTTAATGAAATAATGTATTTTTCCATTTGAGAATTTCTTACCCCTAGCATAGTCTCTTTCAGCTGCCATGATGTTCAGCTAGGTCTGGCTACCTTTCTGAATCAGAAAGGTGTGACATTTCCTTTTTCTTTCTTTTTTTTTTTTAATGTTGTCTTTTTCTTTGGAATGCTGGCCAGAGTCTAAGTATGCCGTTTGGGTACTTTGAACCTCCTTACTCTCGTCCAAAGCTCTCCTCCCATCATTTAGTTGTTTGTCCACAGTGGTCCTGATATCCATGGATTTCCCCACTCTGATATGACATATCCTTCTCTTCTGGGCAGCTTCTGAGTTTCCTGTCTTTGCTTCCTTGGGATTTTTCTTTTAAACTCTAATAAAAGTGTCCTCAAGCTTCCATTTGAGTCCATTCTTAAATGCTTTTATTAATAACAGTAAGAACCCCAAGAGAAGATCCCAATTTCCCGAGATTCACTTAGTCATTATTAAAGCTAATTGATGTCTTTGGGCGATAGATTGTCTAATTCAATGATTAATTTTGGATATGTGAACTAGGCATGGCAGCATACCTCAGTAAAATGAGCAGTTGCAAGTATCCATGATTCAAGGCTAACCTAGTCTATGCAGCAGTTTCCAGAAGTATAGGCTTCATAGAGAAGTTCTGATTTGAAAAAGTATTACTGGGTATATGGTAGACATATTTTAAAGGTAATCAGGAGAAATACTTTGCTATTAAAATATTAAATAAGATTGTATTAGCAGAAAAAATCAGGTTTATTATTTCTGGAATTTTACTCAAAATAGCACATATGTTTTACTCAAAATAGAACATATGCATCTTAGGATCTGGATATCTAAAAATTCAATAAAATAAGGTTAAAGTTTGTCAAATAACTCTCATCTCACATCTTCTTCCTACCAGTTTCTTCTGTTTCTTCACAGAAAAAAGCTAAGAAATGACCTAGCTTTTTATTTTTAACAATCTATCAATTTATAATAAAATAACGACACATATACACAATGGAGTACTACTCAGCAGAGAAAAACAATGACATCATGAGGTTTACAGGCAAATGGATGGAACTAGAAAACATCATCCTGAATAAGGTAACCCAGACTCAGAAAGACAAACACGGTATGTA
>CABHPP010130849.1:0-42394 GCA_902168425.1 Peromyscus attwateri | reverse complement strand
GAGAGAGAGAGAGAGAGAGAGAGAGAGAGAGAGAGAGAGAGAGAGAGAGACTGCTCCCCATCCTGCTGCGCTCCGCTCCACATGTCCTTGCCCAAGGTGGTGCAGCCCAGGGCTTGTTCCCTGCTTGGTCCCCGTTCGCTCTCTGTGCATCAGAAGAGGGCTTGGCGCTCAGCCTGGAAAGCACTTGCTAAAATCTGATCTGTTACTTCAGCAGCTTTCAGACTCGGGAAGGTCTTGGCACACAGACAGTTGGAATGCTCTGGCTTCCAAAGCCGTGGAAATGAAGGAAGGGGGGGGGGGTAGGGAGTCGACTTCAGCCCCGATTAGAACCAGACCAGGGCTGCCTCAGCATGGTGTGTGTGTGTGGGGGGGGGCAAAGGGAACAGGAAACACCAGCTGCCCAATACCCCCACCTACCTACAGTTACAAGGGAGGGGACTTAGGATAAACTGGACACAGGCCAAAAGAGGATTATCTGTCCCCTCCCCCTCTCCGTGAAAGGCAGGTGTCCTTGCTGGGCTAGTGGGAAGATGCTTGGTTGGAGCACTCTGAGTTCTGGAGATGTCTGGAGACAGCCCTGTGCATGGACCAGAGGTGGTTCTCTCAGATTTCTGGTATAGGAAGCTTGTGTGTAACTGCTGCCTGGTCAGTGTTTGTTACTGGGTCTCATGCATCTCTTTCCACTGGTTGGAGAAGACTGTTCCTTGGAACAGGCATGAACACTCAGGGCAACCAGTTGAGACTGGGGACTGGGAGGCTAGATGAATGGACAGACTGATGGCCTCTTTCCTTCTGTTGGCCAGGCTGAGGTCCCCAGTGACTCCTTGAATCAATACAACTGGAGTCAGTAACTTAACGCTGGCTGTTTGCCAAAGCAGATGTGACCCTGTGTGGTGAAGCGGGTGGCGGGGGGGATGGTCGATTTTAGAGAAAAAGGCCAGTGCCAAGCATGGGCTGCTAGTTTGTCTGCAGCTGAGTCCCCAAGCAGAGGGCAGGTTCCAGGGTCACTCCAGGGGGTCTTCTTGTCTGGTTGGGCCGAGCCTGGGCAGGAGCTGAGGAAATGGGTGTGGAGGCAGAAAGGAACCTTTGGATCTTGCTGCCCAAACCTGCGCATGCCTGCTGCTCTCGTTCTTCTTTAAGTAGGGCCCGGGAGGGGCTGCCGGGTGGTCTTTGTGTTCTCTGATGGGAATGTGAGGGAGAGAGTCTGGACTCTGCTTCCCACCTCCACCTCCTGGCCAGAACTAGAGCCAGCATCTCTAGGAAGGAGCTGGGTGGTCTGCTTGGGTTAGGCCAAGAGGCAGGATCTATGCAGGTGAGGGAGCCTCCCCTCCCTCTCTTCCACCCCCCTTCCTTTGACCCTTTGTCCCCTGCAGCCTCTCCACTTCTGAACTGCATAGGGCTGGTGTTTTAACCCTTGGTCTGTATCCTTGGGACTGGCTGGGGGTGTCCTTGAAGATCATTCAGAAAATAGTATGCAAATTTGGTGTGTCTGGAAGAGGAGTCATAGCAATCCACATATATACATATATATAAAACATAATGTATATATATGTACCCAGGATTCCTAAAAGGTAAATAAATACCAGGGGAAATAATTAGTAGGCTCATGGTCACTTTAGTTCAGAGACAGGGATGGAGTGACCCTTAGTGGTAGAGATGAAGATGGCTTCAGATGTGTGGATTGCCATGAGTCTGAAGTCCGAACCTTTCAGAGGCAATTTTGTCTGATGCGGTGAAAGCAGGTGTAGTTCTGGGCAGGGTGCACAGGGTCATCAGCAGTAGGAGTGCCTTTGGTGCAAGTAGACCAAAGGCCTTCCCATGTGAGGAAAGGGCCCAGGGACTTGGCAATAGGTGATCTCTGTGGGACCCCAGCTTCAGTGTGCCTTGCCGGTGGTTCTGCCGCAGTTTGAGTTGCATCGTTTGTGAAAGGTGGCCCTTAAGTTGAAGTGCTGTGTGACGGGAGCAGAAGAAATGTTGCTGATTATGACCCACTCAGGGAGGCATGTCAGCCAACTGAAAAGCCAGTGTGCTTCCATCTTTACTATTTTAGGGGGTTTGGTACAGTTTTAGCAATGGAATTTCTGGGTGCCTCCCCTCCTCCCAGCCCTCAGTCACCAGGCCTCAAATAGATTCCCCCCAAGTCGGGTTTCCATGAACACAGTCAATGCCAGATACTGTCCTCCGCCCACCGCCAGTGTGGTGAGCCCCGCCTTCACCCACTGGCCACCCTGGGAAGTGGGAAGCTGGGAATTTAATAAAACCCCTTCATCCTTTCTCCACACGACTCAGGACACCGCAGATAGCTCAAATCAGAAGAATTTTAAAAATTTCCGCGGGGAGCAGGCAGCGTGACCAGTAAATTGCTTTTCTGCACTTGGCTGAGCTCTGACAATGACACCGGGCCCGGCTTTTCACGACGCTCTGCCGGCACCTGCCCGACATTGTTCCTGCCGCCAGGCTCCACTAGGTCCTTGCCTTCCTGAGACAGGCTAGCATAAGGCAGGCCAGTGTGGGAGGTGTGTGTGTGGGGGGCTTCCTGCAGCCTCTTGTCCCTCCTGCTAGCCCCTTGTTCTTCCCACAGAGCTACTTCCTGTCTCACCAGGAGGTGTTGGAGTTTGGAGTTCTAGTCCTACCCCTGCTTAACCTGACCACCCGCATCTAGCCTCCTCACCATTGGATGGCACTTTTAATAACTTAAAGCAACGTCATTCATTGGTCCATTCAGTTGAGATTCCCTTCAACACTCAGCCTGCTTCTTGTTGACCCTGGGGGTGAGACCTAGAGATTCCCTGGCCTCAAGATTCTTCCAGTCTAGAGGGGGACACTGCCAGATGCTCCAGCATTGTGACATCTCTTCCACTTTCTGGGAAGTGACTTGCTTAGGTGCAGAGGGGGGTTGCTTGTAAGAATGTAAGGTATGTCATGCAGGGAAACTGCTTTCAGCTTTCTACAAGGAAGCCAGGTAGGATGGAGTCACATTCCTGCTTCACAGAAGGAGAAAGCCGGATATAGAACTAGCTAGGAAGGGATTTGTTCAGGGCCATGGCTACAAGCCAAGAATCTGGATTTAAGATCTTGTATTAATTCTATCTCTTCTAGAAGGAATCCTGCAGTTTACTAGTAAGGGAAAGAGTCCCAGGAGGCAGGCATGCTGGGGGTCCTTACTGGGAAGTTCTGCTTAGTGTCTCATGAAGGTAGGAGACTCTAGTAAGACGGATTCCTCCCTGTCCCGGTCAGGAGGCTCCACTCTCCTGGGAAAGTGCTGATCTTTGAGGGCCCTGGAGCTAGATGTGGGTACCTCCTTCCCAGGGCAGAAAGAGGGGAGGGGTGGGGCACCCTGCCAGCATTCCTGCAGCCAGGGAAGGTCACCCACTTGCTTTGAGATAAGGAGGTGGATTTTTAAAATTTCTTGTGGTTGGCACAGCCAGTGTCAGTGGACTGGGAGCAGCCTGTCAGAGTCACAGTCTAGCCTCCTCCCTGCACTGGGGCAGCATTGCGGTTCCGTAGGCTCCCAAAGGAAGGCTGAAAGGGAACAGGGAAGAGGCATCTATCCCAGGACAACTTTGGGGTTCTGACTTGGTCCTGTAGCAGAAAAGTTCTGGGGGTGCCGGCCCACAAGGCTGCTGACAGCAGCTCCAGCCCACCGCGTTCCCTGGGTGTCTGGCATTGTCTTACACTCTCCTGGTTATAGCTCACCACCAGCCTGGGGGTAGGGGATGCTGTAGATGGAGAACAAGAGCCTCCCTCCACAGTCCACACCAACCTGTCTGCTCACACAGCAAAAGGGAAGCAAAGCTATGGATTCGACTCTGGCTGCCTGACTCTGGGGCCCAGGCTAAAAGGCAATTGAGGACTTTACATTTGTACAGCCTGGTTCAAACTGTGGCTCTGCCTTCTGTTTGCTGTGTGACCTTGGGGCAAGTTACTTAACCTCCCTGGGGCTTAACTTCTGTATGTGTAGAATGGCAAAAACACCACTCTCCCCTCCAAACAAACAAACAAACAAACACCCCAGTAAAATAGTGGCTGTCTTCTAAGGGAAGTAGATGTCTAGGCCTGAGGGCTGTGTCTCTGGTCCTAGGAGGATTCTTGCCTGCCTCTGTTGCCTGTTGTGTATAGCAAGCTCTGCTCCCTCCTGGTGTGTGTGTTGTGAGCAAGGGCTGTTCTGATGAACCTGTGTGTGTCTGTGCTCTTGACTTGGGTTGGCATTACTGCTCACTAACAAGGGCCTGTGGCAGACCCCTGGAGGAAAGGGCATTCGGACATTTCTCCCCATAGGCTAAGGCAGGAGGAGAGGCACCTGGCCTTAGGATGAGTTTAGGTCAGCTGCCACACCGTGGACCTGAGTGTGGGAATTGTTCTGGAACATCAGTGGGTAAACGGCCTCTTAGGCTGTGGGCTGGCTGGCTGGTACTTCTTATTCTCTGACATCTAAGTGACATATAAAATGTTGCCATGTTGACGATGGGGCCAGGGACACTGTATATTGATCAGCTGAGGGCCACAGAACAAAGACCCCAAGGTTGCATGATGAGCCTCTGCCTTGGCTCAGTTCACCCTGGGCCTTTGCTCTACTTGGTTTATCCGGCTGGGTAGGAGTCGGGCACTGAAATCTTCTGAAGGGCCCTGTGCACCGGCACCGGCACCAGAGAGGCCTCAGTTTTGATTCTGCAGCTTTTCAGCCCATGATCGGTGGCCTTCAACCACCTGCTCCTGTCTTCCCTAGATCCGTAGAGTGGGTCAGTGTGAAGCACCTCCCTAGGGTTAGCGAGAACTAAATGAGCTATTATATAGAGAGCGGCCAACACTCAACCAATAACTGAGTGGTTGTAATTGCCTGGCCAATTATATGCTGTGTCCTAGGTACACCATGTGCTGCCACGTGCTAGAGAAAGCAAGGGAGGAAATGTTCCTTGGATGAGTGACAGCAGGTACTCTGGTCTGTTGGGAGCAAGGGTCTGAACTCAGGTCTGTGTGTTATTCCACCGTGATTCAGGTTGCATGGCTTTGGGCAAGACCTTCGAACCCCTTGGAGTCACTGCTTCCTCATCATCTATAAACAGGGATTAATTATGTTATTCCCAAGGCTTTGCCTGGTGGCGCTCACCTGTAACTCAGCACTGGGGAGACTGAGTCAGCCTGGGGCATATAGTGAGAACCTGTTTCAAAAAGTCAAAACGACCACAACAGAATTCTCAAGCATTCCCCAGAATCACTGATAGGCATAACAAAGGCCATATCTTGGGCCAAATATGTGGTAGACACTCGTAAACAAACAACTAACGAGCATTTATGAGATACCTGCTGTATTCCTGGCCCCCACGTGGATTTGGTCTTCAAGGCTTCAATTTTCCCTCAGTGTACTATATGAGGAGGTAACAGACACTTTGGGTTGATTCCCCTCTCCTCCAATTCCTGCCTTAGAATCCCATGGTTCTTGTCACTCTCTTTGACCAACTGCATTCTTTGCAGGGACAGGAAAAAGCCTGGGGTCTGAACTCAGTTTACAGGTCTTGGACACTCACCAGCTGTGTGACAGACAGGATTGACTGCCCCTCTGTACTCATCATTAATGGAGCACCAGGATACAGCATCGGTCCTGGGGTTGCTGGGAGGGAGACTGTGGTCCCTGGGGAAGCCGTTGGCATGGAGCCAGGCTTTTCAGATGTTAAGTGAAACAGAGCTATAGCTCTCAGCTATGGACTTCTTGAAGCCTGCTTGCCCACCAACCAGCTTGTACTTATTCCTAGAAATTCAGGGGAGGGCAGACCCTCGCTGCAGGCTCTGGGCACTGAATGGACCCTCTCAGCTTGAGCGGAGAAGCTTAGGGGCCTGGACCTGGACTGAGTGAGTCCCTGTGCCTACTGTCCCTGTGCTAGGCGCTGGACCCCTAGGAGATTTATACCTGTCCCAGCCCTCAGGTAACAGGAACTGAGGGCTGTTGTTGGAGAATAGAGCTTGGACCCTGAAACCAGACCTGAGCCAGAGCAGTTGACCAGATGAAGCGTGTGCTGTGAACCTGCAGGTACATGTGTGTGGGCTTATGCATGTGTATGTAAGGTCACCGAGGCACATGGAACAGGCTACCTGGAAGTAGGGAGCAGCATTATGTGTTCAGTGTGCTGCAAGCCCTTTGTGGTTGCTGGAGCATCACGCTCAGGAATGGGCTGATAGAAGAAGCCCTCTTGGGCACTGAGCACCAGAAAAAAGCTTGTTTGTCATCTCCTAGGCATGATGGCTACCCCTGCCCATGACTTCAGGGAGATGGAGTGCTATTGAGATGCTGGCGGTGGGAGAGATGAGGGAAAGAGAGCTCAATCCATCCAAGTCTTGTCCCTATCCAGACTAGCTCCAGGATTGACTACCTGCCCGGTATTGACAATCTGTATGGAGAAGGCTGATATATGGGTAGAGGGAGTCTGGACCTTGGACCCAGCCCCCATTCTGCAGTGCCCCACCCATGCTGATGGCTTGGCCCTGCCAATCAATACATTGATAGCCCTGGGAGCTTAATGGACAGGCTGGGGGTGGGGAAAGGCCCTTTGCGGCCATACTGTCTATCCAGGCTGCAATGGGTGTGGGGAGCATGATGCAAGAGGCCACAAGCTTGGGCTGTCGGGAAGATGGGGCATCAAAGAGGCTGAGAGGGGGCACCTTAGTCCCCTTTTTATGAAGCAGTGCCAGCTGGAGAAAACTAATGCTTCAGGGCTGAAGGTGTTAGATCTTGGCTCTGCTGTGTCCTGTGCACCTTGGCAAGTCTCTTCCTCTCTGTACTTCCCTGTGTCACTGGGAATACAGGGGTAGTATAGCTTACACTTGCTCAGGTTCGGTGAGGAGTGAGCTGATGGCCCCTGGGTGGTGCCTGGGAATTCAGAACCACTGTGAATTTCACTCGATATAGCGGGAGCTGACTCCGGGCTGACTTCCGCCCTTGAGGAAGCATTTGGAGGGCTGCCTTTTGGAGTGGAGAAGGAAGCTGACTTTACTGGGGTTCACTCTTAGAAGGCCTGAAGTCTTGGATTTGAACCCAGAATTTGGAAGAGCTCTAAAAGCCCTGGCCTCCTGCTGCTGCTTGAAACCTGTGCGTGTCCTTGGGACCAGGGAGACTCTGCACTCCTGGGCAGGGTACCTAGCAATGGACATGGATGACTGAGGGTAGCTGGGACAGATCAGTGGGACCCCATTGCCCTCTTGCCCAGAGGACTTCAAGTTTCTAGCTCCTCCATGGATAGTGTCCCTCCCCCTCAGCCATGCCACAGGTTCTGATCTGGCTCCTGTCCCAGAGGAGCTGTGTCCTTCTACATGCATGGTACATGTTCAGATCTCCCAGGGATGGCTATCCCATGTACAAGCACTGAGATGCTGAGTCAGTAAACCTGAGAGCCTAGATGGCTACTAATACCTAACAGGTGGGTAGCAGATGCAGCGTGGATACGTTGGACAAAGAACAATGTGGAATTTTATCATACTACTCATAACAGCACTGAACTAGAAACATTGTTCATGTTTAGAATTTTCCATTTAATATTTTTGGCTCTTAGTTGACCAGATGTAGCTGAAACCAAGGATAAAGGGACACTGGTGAGAAGGAGGTGGTGAGAACAAGGTGGATGAAGTGGCTGGCTTGAATTCTAGATGCATGGGAAAGTTGTGTTTGAATCTTGAGTCCTCTCCTCACTAATTCTGTGACTTAGGACAAATGATGTGACCTCCCTCACTTTCCCCAGCTCTAACAGGGGGATGATAATAATTCCTGCTTATGACAGCACTCTGTGACTGTGTAGGATCAGTCACCCACAGGGGGTCTTTCAAAAACATGGCTGCTGAGCTGGAGAGCTGGCTCAGTGAATAAAAGTGGTTTTTGTGCAGTGTGAGAACCCGAGTTCGAATCCCCAGAACACACATAAAATTGAGCATGTCAGTACATGTCTATAATCTCAGCTCTCCTATGGCAAGATAGGAGGTGGAGTCAGGAGGACCTCCAAAGCTCATGGGCCACATGGCCTGGTGTATACAGCAGAGAATAATGACAGAAAGAGATCCTGTCTCAAAGGAGGTAAGAGACAAGGACTGACATGTTCTCTGACTTCCATACATGCACCTCAGCATATACCCACCCCCTCCAAATAGGCACACATACACAAGTGCACACACAAAGATTAGAAACCCCATGACTGTTTATAAAGCAAGACTTAAAAAAAAAAAGAATGTAATGGCTGTTACAGTTACTAATGGAATTTTTCAAAGGTAAATGTTATACATAATTCCCATTTTGCAGACAAGAAAACTGAGGGTAAAGAGCTCAAGTGAGTCAGCTATTGTGGTTGGAGCCAGGTAACCTGCAGGTGGAACGGTACTACTTTTTATCCTGGTGTCAGAGGTTCGTGTGAGTGACCTGGATCTTGATGGAGGTCTTCAGGAGATGGCAATGTGCAGGGTCTGAGAAGAATGGGGATGCTCCCAAACATGCTTCTCAGCGTCAGGGGGGCTGAAGCCTTCAAGGAAGCACAGGTGGACAGTGGATGGCAGGTGTCCCTGTGGAATAGGACACCTTGGTTTGTCTCTGGAAGCTGGCAGAGCGCCCTTTCATATGGATCAGGTTATCACCAGGATGAGGGCGGTAGGCTTGGAGTGCAGGCAGGGGCTGGATATTGTGCTTGGGAAGCTGGGGCCTGGCAGGCTTCTGAGCAGGAAGGTGCACCCTTCCCTGACCTGAGAGCACTCTAGATGAAGACAGGAGGTAAGCCAAGGCGCGTGGCTCTGTCTACTGAGCACCCTATTGGCATTCCTAGGCTAAGGCTTTGGGAGAGCCCGGGATTGGAATGAGCCTGTAGGGCCCTTGTTGCTCAGGTGCAGCTCCAGGACTGAGGAACAAATATTTGGGAAAGGGGAAGGAGCAGGTTGGGAGTACTCAGGAGTCTTAGGATGCATGGACAGTATCAGTCACCCACTCTGGAAGGTCCATTTTGACCAGGGATCACCTGTGAGTGTGGCATTGAGGGAGGTGGGGCCATTTTGTCTATGTATTAGGTCTTCTGGCTTTCTTGTGTGTGTGTTGTGGCTTTTGGCTCATCCCAAAGCTTTTCTACTCCTCTGAACATTGTGCACCTGGAGGGGTGTCAGCCAGGCAGACCACTCTTAGGCACTATAGCCAAGAGAGCTGCCACCCACTCAGCTAGAAAGCAGGGGCATTGACTCTCCCAAGGCAAGCTTGCATTGCATATGGAATTTCATGTACTCATACCCAACCTATGGCTCTTGAGAGGTGGCCTCAAAGTCCACCTTGGGGAAATGGTTTCTCCCTGGCTCCCTGATATTCCATAGCTCTGGGGCTGATGGAGCTAGAACAGGGCATGTCCAGGGGCTTCTTAGCAGGATTCCTGGAACAAAGTGATGTGCAGCTCCCATAGTATGGCATCCCTTGCCTCTCTGCCAGGCACTTTAGTTATCTGGATGGAAAGATAACTAAATCTTGCTGCTGGCCTCCAGGTGTCCCTTATTCATGGCCAGTCATTTGGCAAGCACTGCTGATTGCTTCCTGGGGACAAGCTGATACCTAGGGATGAGCCTGGTGGTAAATCCAGAGACAATAGCATGTCCAGATCCTGCCCTATGAAGGGATCTCTAAAGCAGGCTTCAAATGGCAGGTAGAAGGGGCTGGTGCCCTGAGTCCACCAGAGACTTGGATAGGAAGTCTAGTGTTTCCAGCCTTTCTAGAAAAGGGGCCCAGTTTCCAGTAGAGGTCACCAGCTACTTCCCTAGGGATTGACCTGGTCAGAGTATGGCTTAAGTGGTGGAAGCTAAGCAAGATGGATTGTGCCCCCACATCCTGGTGCGGGGCCACCCAATAGACCTTGCTGACCCTAGGTCACTCTGCTACTTCTGTCCAGCGGGCCAGGAAGAAAATCATTATAGAAGGGCAGCTTCTAGGGTAGGGAAGCTCCCCTTGGGAGCTGGGGGTGAGGAGACTGGCTTGACCTCTAGTCAATAGGGGTCTCCTGTGAGAGGAGGAACATGAGAGGACAGGGATGCTGTGCCTACTTTCGGGGGAGGGGACAGGACTAATCTGACTCCAGGAATCATTCCAGAAAGGTCAATGGCTCCAAGTGTGGGGTCTTCCCGAAAAATACCCCCCAGGTGTGGGCGCCCCTGGATGTCAGGGTGGGAGGAGAGACAGTTCCTGGTACTGTGGCTTGGCCATCATGGCTGGTGGAAATGGAGAGAGGCACATAGTGGTTGCAGAATGGACATTTGTGAACCTCGATTTCTGCTTAGCTGAACTTCACTTGGAGTCTTGTTAAAAGTTCTGACGTTTGCTCAGATGTGGAAGGAACTGCTGTGTTACCCTTTGTATTTAGTCTTCATAGCAACCCCCAAGGTGGGTACTGTCTTCATCACGTTCATTGTGAAGAAACTGAGTCACAGAGCCTCGTAGTTAGGCCTGAGACCGATACTTGGCTGCCAGGGTCCAGAGAGCTCTAGCAATGGTTGGGTGAGCAATGCTTTTCTGGGAATGGGGTCTTGCATGCTAGCATTGTGCTAGGCTTGGTGGGTCCCCAGAACAAACCTGTAATTCTAACCATTACCTCGGGACATCTTGTCCTAATTCTAACCCATGCTTCAGGACTTGTTCTGATTTATAAGACGGGATGGGCCATGCATCTAACTAGCAGGTAACTTAATTCTTAATGGCATGGCAGGACTTTATCTCTTCATTCATTCATTCATTCATTCATTCACTCACTCATTTGTTGAACAAGTGCTTGGGTGTCTGTGCTGGGGCTGCAGGGCCAGTAGCACAGGAGAGAGAGAACTCTGGTTTTCATGGTGCTGCCAGTGTAGTCAGGAGCACAAAGACAAAAACTGAGTAGGTAGATGGTATGTTGAGTCACACGAGCTAGAAAGACTCTCATAGCAGAGTAGAGGCATGGAGACTGGCAGGGGTAGGGCAATCCCAGGAGGCCTGTTTGAGGTGACATCTGGGCAGAGACCTGAGAGAAATGAGTGCAGAGAACCGAGAAAGCTTGAGAGCAGAAGTGAGAGCGTGTGCAAAGGGCCTGAGGTTGGTGTATGCTAAGTACTAGGAAGGTTCCGAAGACTTTAAAGGTAAGGTGGTGTGGCTGGCATGGAAGAGGAGAAAAGCATCAGGGGCTGCCACTCGGGTCTAGAAGCCTCAATAAGGACCTCTGAGTGTGAGGAAGCCCTGAGGAGTGTGGACAGGGAGGATTCTATGGGAGGGCTTTGTTTGGTGGAGGATGGGTTATTAGCAGAGCAAACATGGACGAGGCTGAGGAGGAGATGGGTGCATACTCTTCAGGCGAGGGGCGGTATTCCTGAAGAGGGATGGGAGCAGTGAGTGTGGATACAACCTAAGAAGGCTTCCTGGAGGGTGTGGCTGATGAACTGAATGGCAAGAGGTCCGCAAAGTTACCATGGGGGATATAAATTGGAAGACGATACAAGTAGCGAGCTGGGACATGGGCCAGTATCGTGTAGTGAGTGGGAGGGGTCCCTGTGGAGATCCAGGAGAAGCGGCATGCTGGAGGCTCGCCCAGTGGCCAGTATTTGAGACTGCTCGTCCTATCCCTTCCCTGCCATGTGTCCCCCCCGATTTCTCCCCAAAGCCCTGTGGACATTAGTTCTCTTCCTAGTTGCTCAGGCCCTCCTCATGGTTCCGGATGCCATTGGGATAGGGGCCTCTGTACTAAAAGGAGATCAGAGGCAGAGCAACCTGCATGCCGAGGTCACAGAAGACCACTTGCCGGCGGGTGGGAAGATCTATATACCCAGGCCTGATTCTCAGCTTTATTATCTCCCAGTTGCCTCAGTTACCTTGTCTGTGAAATGGGGCCTGGCCGGAGGTGGTGTAGAGGAGAGACATGGCTGGCTCACCATTTCTCCTCCCCTTTTGTAGGTGTTGGCAGCCGAGGAGAACGTGGACTTCCGCATCCATGTGGAGAACCAGACGCGGGCTCGCGATGATGTGAGTCGGAAGCAGCTGCGCTTGTATCAGCTCTACAGCAGGACCAGTGGAAAGCACATTCAAGTCTTGGGCCGTAGGATCAGTGCCCGTGGCGAGGACGGGGACAAGTATGGTATGTGCCAGACCCTACCCATACCCCTTGTCCATACTCTTCCCAGCCTTGGAGAGTCCTCATTCAAATCCTGGCTCTGTATTGGGCTGAATGCATGGTCTTGGACCTAGTGCTAGCCCTCCTGGGCCTCAGTGTCTCAGTCTATAAAATGGTGAATCATTAGTGAGTCCTTAAGACACTCACTGACGTGAATAAAAAGTGCCCCCTTACATGGTGGCTTGGGTGGGAATGCCCAAATGTCAGTGGTTACTCCCTGTACCACAGCTCCCTCCCTCCCAGGTTCAGCTGCCCTGAGGGATGGAAGCCTCTGGTCATGCACTATGGATGCTCTAGTGGCCATGGAAGTCATCTTCATGGATGCTTATGGGAGTGTGCCTCTGTATGTATGCAAATGTGCATGTGTGTGTTTAAGCTTGACCTTGTACACCCGCAAGACATGGGTCCTCACAATAACTTGGGCCATGGGCCCTTTGACCTTCTGTTGGTCCTGGAACAGCTCAGTTCTCCTGGAGGAGTGGTGCTGAGGGACACTTACAGCCTTCCTCTGCTGCAGAAGTCAGAAGAGGGACACTGGGACTTTTTCTCTTCCTAAGCTCCCAGCCCACGAAAGCCCAGGGCAGTGAACAGAGCAGACATAACTCCACCTCCTCAGCGCTTTGGAGAGGATTCAGCCAAGATAGATGCTGGGCAAGCATTGAACATGCAGATATTTTATTTAAAATTGCTAGACAGGGCCAGGCAGTAGTGGTGAATGTCTTTAATCCCAATACTTGGGAGGCAGAGGCAGGCGGATCTCCAAGTTCGAGGCCAGCCTGGTCTACAGAGTGAGTTCCAGGACAGACAGGACTACACAGAAAAACCCTGTCTCGGGGTGGGGGGTGGGGGGAGAGGAAGCAAAGTAAAACAAAACAAAACAAAACAAACCACTTCTTTAAAATTGCTAGACAGGAAAGGCCCGGGGCTGCCAGGAGGCTTCTTTCTGGTCCTCACCCATCTCTGGGATGCACTGGTCCTCAGCCCACTGCTTCCTTGGGCCCAGGTTCTAGAGGTAGTGGCTGGGGGCAGGGTCCTGCATGTCTGCTGAGCCTGCCAGCTTCGCCTGTCTGGGATGGTGCCCTACCGGCCCCTGCCCATTGCCATCAGGACATGACAAGAAGACGAATACTTTCTTGGACCTTTTATCTTGGACACCATTTATTTTCCCACAGCCCCAGGGCAGGACTGACCTCATGGTAGGGCCCTGAGTGAGGCAGCTGCACCGTGCTGGGGGCTGGGCCAGGCTGGGCAGCATGGGCTGGGTCCCGGGCCCGGCACCTCCAGGCCAGCTGCCTCCTCCGCTTCCTGCACAGTTACTCTTTCTGGCTCCTCTCCTTTCCCCCCCTTCTTCCTGTTTCATGCCCCTTTCCCTCTTTGTTTGGGTCCATCTCGGCTCCTCCCTCCCCATGGTCTTCCTCTGTCCTTCCTTGCTCTGACCACAGCGTCCCTCTATGCAGGTTTCAGGCCCTCTGGCTCTTGTGGGGGGCACCCCCAGATGCTGGGCTGTGCAGGGCAGACCCAGGTGGTAGTTTTCCCTGGGATCCTCTGCCCAGTGCTGCCAGGGAAGGGGCAGCTGGCTGGCCAGGCGGGAGGAGGTGCCCTCCTGGGGTGTCCCCGGAGCTCGCTCTGGCCCCTCCAGGCTGGAGAGTACAAGGGGGGGGGTCAGATGCTGGTTGAGCCATCTGTCCACACCCTGGGAAGGGAGGCAGGGGCTGGGAGGGAGAGGAGCCCAAAGTGGCCTACCCTCTCTGCAGAGGCTGCCCACACTCTCTGCCTCAACTGGGCCACTCTGTTTCCTCCACCCAGCGCTTTACCTTCTCTGTCCCTGTTTCTCATCTGTACGGTGCCGTTAACACGCACGTGGCTCTCTGAGGGAGGGGTCTAGTCAAGATGTCCTCGCTGATTCGTGGGTGTCCGGGTGTGGTCTGAGCTGCTGCCACTCTGACCGGCATCCAGGTGGTGCTGATGGAACCCGCTTTGATTCTAGAACTGGCCTGGCCTGCTGCTCTTCTTGGCTTTCATCCTCTTTCTCAAGGAACATGTTTACATGATCTTCCAACCCCCCCAACACCCAGGGCAGTGTGGGGCCTTGTGGGCTGTCGCTGTTCCATTTGAATGTCCCATTAGAAACGCAGATGAGGCTGGGAGACCCCATCTGTGAGCCCTGGGAGAGAAAGTGAGACAATGGAGCCCACTGAGGCTTCCAATCTAGATGATCAATACAAATATTATTGGGAGGGTGATTTATGTGACCACGCAAGGCAGGAGGATGGGCCGCTTCTCTGCATCAGGAGCTGCCTTGCTGGGGGAGGGGCAGCAGGACGCAAGGGCACTTGAGAACCTGTTCTGTCTTCTCAGGGCTGGGTCGGGCCGCCAGAGTCTTGTGATACCCACTTGGCTTCACGGCCTTGTGTCATCTGCTGAACCAGATGAAGTACAGCAGATGGTAAGTGGACACTTGCCATCCTCAGCTTCGGGTCTGTCGTCCAGGGCCCGGCCTCTGTACTGGGTACAGGACCCTGGCCTGCGGATCCTCTGATCTTGCTGCTTCTTTGTACTCCCTAGTACTTTCTAGAAGGCAGTTTGAGCCATGAGCAAGGTTCTTCTGGACCAGCCATGGCCGAGGCTGCAGGCCCCTGTGCTTAGGGTTCCCTAGTCTCTGAGTCTGACCCCTTGGTCCATTTTTCTGTCTGCCAGTCCAAAATGCCACTCTGTTGTTCAAAGACTCATGTCACTTAGAACCTAAGTCCTTGGGTCCGCCAGAGGCCTGGGATGGTTCTGCTTGTGAGACGCCCCGTCCCTCCATAATCTCAGGCAGCATCACCTCTCCTTGAGTACTGGGCTACACCAGGCATGGTACCTTGGTCAGGCCTAGCACATTTCATCTAAAGGCCTAGGATGCTCTCCACCCACACATTCCTGAGACCCGCCCCCTCACTTCTGCCCTCTCATTGGGGACCCCATCTCTGCCCTTCTACTGGTGTACTTTTCTCTTATGGCCCGGCATCTTGTTATATACTTCCTCACTCTGTCTCTCAGGAGATGCTGGGCTTCTGGGGCTGCGCATGGCCTTGTTCTTGGCACTCATAGCCAGCCATAGGGAGGTGATCAGGATTGCCCGAGTGCAGGGACCCCTCCAGTGTGCACCTAAGACTGAGGACAAGGTAGTCACCCCAGGACTTCAGGGCAGAAAGCTTCTTCCACACTCAGGATGCCCGGGCCCAGTGCTCAGGCAAGCCCTTCTCCCTTCCTCCCATCTGTTTTTGTCTTGAGAATACAAAGATGAACAGGCATGGCTCCCCCTAGGAGCCCTCTCATCTGGCATGGGGTCTTCGCATCTCAGTTTAAGCCTCCCATTCTCGGCCTTGCCTCTGTCCCCAGGGAGCAGTGGCCACCCACGCCTTGTGGATCCCACGTTGAAAGGACTGTGTTAGCGCTACAGCCAGGATCCAATATAGTTTCTGATCAATCCTATTGATTTTTTTTTTCTTTCCCTCTTCCTTTCTGGTGAGTCTATGTGGCCTGCAAACCTCCCCAGGGACTTGTAGAGAAGGGGAACTCTGGGCACCTGAGCATGCGTATGTAACAGCAACCGGGTAATGGCTCCAGAAGACAGCTTTTCAGCTAACCCATCTTCGGAGGAAAGGGAGAGCTGACTGGTGACCCTTTGGTGCTTTTGGTGGCAAGGACGTCTTCATGGGAGGGTACTGTCTAGAGAGACCAACAGTTCTGTAGTGTGGGAATGTGTCAGCCGGTCCCTCATGCACATGGATCTGCCCAGCCTCTCCCCAGTGTGTGTGTGTGTGTGTGTGTGTGTGTGTGTGTGTGTGTGTGTGTGTGTAGACAGGTCCTGGGGGATTTCCCTGGACAGGGAAGTACAGGGAAATCTAACCCATCCTGGTTTTCTTCCCTGGATTGCCTCTCACTGAAGCAGGCTCCCAAATCTTTCTGTCTGCATTGCCTCTGTATCCCCTACCATTTCTCACCCTTCAAACCAGAGTCTAAAAGCAGAGGCCCCGAATTGCTTTTGGGAAGGCCCGCTGGGGACCTACACTTCAGTGTCCGTCTGTCCATCAGGACCTTTCTTGCTGTTTGAGGTCCATCCTGTTTGCCCAAGCTCTGCCTGTGCAGCTCAGGTCCAATCCCTGCCTGTCACAGTGAGATTTGGAGTTGCAGTCTGTCCTCATGTTTCCACCTTTCAGTGTGTCTCTGGGCAAGTGGCTCAGCGGCTCTGCCGGGTGCAAGGCCCCAGGTTCTCCATGTGTGAACTGCCTTCACGGTCCCTGCCTCACATTCCATGTTCTGACTCCCAACCCACACATGTGATACACATGATAGGTACTGCCTGCTGTTATCGGTCTCTCTTATTTTTGAGATCAGGCGGGCCTTGAACCTGTGATCTTCCTGCCTCAGCTTCCCAGGCTGGCTATGGGTGCCATGTTTTTTCTCCAGGCATATCAGAGAAGCAGAGGGAAAAAGACAGTGGGCTGCTTCATAGGAAGAGCTTTTGTCTGCCCTTCGCCCTGCCTTCTTGGAGGGCTTGGGGAATCCTCCTCTTCTGTCTATGGCCTGAGTTTAGCCCTGAGTGCTCCCATGGGCTTCCTTCCCCATCTCCCCATGTTGACTCCAGGTGTCCTCTTAAGGTGATCTGGGGACTCCTCCCCTTTCAAGGCCATCTGCATGGGAAGCTGGAAAAAGGATGAGTCCCGCCTGAATTCTGTCTCAGGAAAGCAAGGCCGGAGGAAGGAGCCCCACTGCTCCAGCCAGGGCTCATTCACCTGGGAAAAGGTCTGAGAGGGGAAAGGGGGTGAGCAGGCTAAGACCAAGACTTGGGCTGGCCTGCCCTGGGGATTGCTTTAGCCTCACTGAGCGTGCTGTGGGAACCCAGTTTCTACACCTGTGAGGCAGGCAGGGACAGTGACAGCAGTGCTGACGTCATAGGATGGTTACAAGAGTTAAATGAGATAGTGACCCAGAGCCTCACAAGCCTGACACGAGTGTGCGTTTCTCTCTTTTCCTAGAGGGGCTGACGCAGAGGAGGCCTCAGAGTGACTTTTCCCTGACCCACATACTTCCTTTGACACACAGCAAGCGAGTTTTCCCTGTCACCGTGGCTGGGGATGTGTGGGTAGGAGTCTAGAGTTCTAACAAGGCATGGCCAGTGTGAGGAGTCACAGCAGGAGGAACTAGAGTGACAAGGACATTGAATCAGAGGCTGATTAAACTTATCATCGCCAGCTCTGTGACATGTCGCTTCACCATCCGGAATCTTCCTTGAGCTCTTGAATCATGCTCGTCATCACCTACATCCCGAGGCTGTCCATGCACTTATAGTAATTTAATCAGTGGCCATTTACTATGAGCCAGGCCTGGGCTGGGCACTACAAAAAACCGGTGGGGAGTAAGGAGAGCTGTCCTGTCCTCCTGGGGCTTACCCTGCTGGTAAGGAAGGACACACCTTGGACAAGGTAACAACTTGTGTTAACTTGCTATTATTATAATAAAATATCTGAGGTGGTCAAGTTAAAAGAAGTGAGGTTTATTTTGGCTCAGGTTTGGAGGCTCAGTCCATGATTGGCTAGCCCCTTGTTCCTGGGCCTGTGGCAAGTCAGAATGCTATGGCTTGAGTGTGTAGAAGAGGAGGCTTACCTCCCGATGGCCGGGAAGCGGGAAGAGAGACAGGAAGGGGCGTGCTACCTAACTTCCTCCTCTGGACCTCACATCTGAAAGGACCTAGTAATGCTGTAAGCAGGCAACTAAGCCTCCCACACATGGGCTTTGGAGGGAACATTTAAGACTGAGACAATATCAATAAACAGTTGTAGAGTGCTGGAATACACTGCAGAGTTGGCTCAGCTGTTTAGAGCATTGGCTGCTCTTCCAGAGGACCCGGGTTCAGTCCCCAGCACCCACATGGCAGTTCACAGCTGTCTGTTCTAGTTCCAGGGGATCTGACACTCTCACAACAACATAATAATGCTGCACAGAAAAAAACAAAAAACAATAAAACAATAGAGTGCTGCAACCTGGCGTGGGAATCGGTGAGCCTTGGGTTGGGGAGGATGGTGCTGGTATCAGACAGTTACAGTCAGGGAAGGTGTCTCTCTTAGTAGCTCTTCTAGTTGGTAAAGAGACACCTCGACCAGGGCAATTCCTATACAGTAAAGCATTTAGCTGGGGGCTTGCGTATAGTTTCAGAGGTTTAGTCGGTGATCAGCACAGCAGTAGGCATGGCAGCCATGGTCCTGGAGAAGTAGTTGAGAGCTTTATCTTGATCTGAAGGGGGGATGGGTGAGAGAGAGAGTGTCTCTGAGAGACTGCGCCTGGCATGAGCTTTTGAAACCTCAAAGTCCACCCTCCAGTGACACACTTCCTCCAACAAGGCCACACCTACTCTAACAAGGCCACACCTGCCAATCCTAATCCTTTCAGGTAGTGCCACTTCCTGAAGAGTAATCATTCAAATGTAGGTGCCTATGGGGGCCATTCTTACTCAAACCACAGCCTCTCTAAGGAGATGCTGTTTGGCCACCTGAAGGGATGAGACTCAACCATGGGAAGGTTTGGGCAAAGCAACCTCCGGGAAGACTAGCAAGCACCAAGGGCCTGCCGCAGGAACTAAGTGTGTCAGAGAGATAGCAAGGGAGCCAGTGTGCTTGGGAGGCCGGGAAGGAGGGACAGAGTGGGGCAGGCGATGTGGGTCCCCGTCAGTGAAGAGCTTGCGTGTTCTCTAAGCTGCTTATGAATCCTGGGAGGTTTTTCAACAGGGAAGAGATGTAATTGTGTGTGTGTGTGTGTGTGTGTGTGTGTGTGTGTGTGTGTGTGTGTACAGAGGTCAACTTCATATGTCTACCCTCAGTCACTCTCTATCTTTAATTTTGAGAAATGGCCTCTCACTGAACCTGGAGATCACAGATTGGCTTAGACTGTCTGGCCCGTGAGCTTTGTGAATCTTCCCGTCTCTGCTTCCCTAGCACTAGGGTTGCAGATGGTCGCCGCCATGCCCAGCTCTGACGTGGGTTGTTGGGGGATCCAAACTCAGGTACTCTTGCTGCACGGCAGGTATTTACCGACCGAAGCACCTTCTTAGCCTCATCAGTATTTTAAAAGGACACTGCCAGCTGATGTGTGGAAGGAATCCTGGGTGAGAGTGGCAGAGGGAGGTGGCCGTTGAGCTGGACTGGACGGGCTGGTGGGGGAGGGGTGGCAAGATAATGTCATCCCCCAAGCCAGCTGCAGGCCCTGCCAACGGGACTGAGCCAAGACGAGGCTTCTGCATCTTTGGAGCTTGGCTCTCAGAAGCGGGTGGAGGATGAGGAGGACCAGGAAGGCTCTGGAGCAAACCTAGCTTGGGTGGAGTGTCTGTTCCTCTTTCTCTCCTGCTGCTGCTGCTGCTGCTGCTCTATTACTCCCCAAAGACTTTACATAATTCTGGCCTGACTCCCGCCTCATTATGTCATTCTCTGAGTGGAGTCTAGGTCACTCCACTGCATGCTGTGGTCAGGGTGGGTAGGAAGAACAGACTGCTAGTGGCTAGCTCAGACCCTGCCTGGGCTGGGTGGGGGTGGCCTGGCCTGTGGAGGGTGGAGTTGAACTGAAGCCCTACCTCTCTACCCCAGGCCCTTTGGATGTCCGCACCCACCCTGGGGATGCGGTGGGATGCGGGGATGGCCAGGGTTCTTGCTGCTGAGAGGTGGCATAATGTTGGGAGTGGCTTTCAGAGCCAGCCAACCCTGCCATTAGTCCTCCCGCTGGGCTGTTGCTGGGCACCTCACTCCTTACCCTGGGAAATGAGGATGAGGGCCCCTTACTTCATATGGATGTGGGGGGAGCTTTAATTGTATCCTATGGAAGCAGATCTTGTCCATGGAGGAATGGGGGTGAGGATGGGCCCTATCCCCAGTGCTTCTCCCATTAATGACAGACAGTCTCCCTATTCCCAGGTGAGTCTGCTCTTCTCCTAAGCTTGACTCCAGGGCCCCAGAGAGAAATAGAAGGGGGCAGAACTCCACCCCCTTGCACCAGGGAGGAAACTGAGGCTCAGAGAGGGGTGTGGTGATCCGCTCAGGGTTCAAGTCATACAGTGTGGGATGGCACCAGACCGGTGGGCATTCTCAGAGGCCCTCTCTGGTGTGGGGTGCCTGTGCCTGGGGAAGGCTGAGTAGGTTCAGAGCAGGGGCAGGGCCTCGGGAAGTAGGCTCCCTTCCACCCTTATGTGAACATGTGGGTTTGGCCACTGGGCGCCCTTTTCTTCCAGGAAAGGTTAAACTTTGTAGCTTTTAGGGAACTTAAAATGAAGGTTAGTGAGTTCCCCCTCTGGACCTCTAGAAGGAGGCACTCATACTACAGGTCCCCCAGGCCCTGTTGAGGGTCAGGACAATTCTCCCCAGTTCACTGGTGAAGACCCTGTGACCCAAGGCCACACAGAGGTCAAGTAGAGCCTGGGGGTCAAGTCCATATTTAGGCATACCAGACTCTTGCCTTCTCCACACACATGCAGCCCCCACTGAAGCTTCTAGAACTTTCTCACTATGGGAGGCCTGAGTTCTGCCAGGAGATGGTAGAGCAGCCTGGGGAGCTACTGTGAATTTCCCTCGGGGAGCCGAGCAAGTGGAGAGAAGGACAAGGGGTTTGAATGAGGGCACATAAGGCTAGTTCACGTTCCTAACTCAGTGTTTACTGGGGGTGGGGTGGGGGGACGCGGAAAGAGGAATGTGCCCCACCTTGCTCCCAGAATTACAAAATTCTTGTTAGGTCTTTAAATTTTATGTAAATTCTTTTTTTAAGGTGGGAATCATATTTTAATTAGAAGTGGTGTCAAAGGAGGGCTAGATTAATTATGGAAACCCCAAGTTCCAGGTGGTTTCAATTTTCACAGCAGGGCACCAGGGCCTATATTTGTAAATGTTTTTTATTAAAATCATACCTAGTGTATTTTAGAGGCACCGAGGTACACTCCTTGTGGCTCCGTAGATACTGTACTCAGGAATTTGGGCCTGTGATTATGGAGAAGCAAGTCCCTTGTCACTGAAATGAAACTTTTGTAGTCGAGGGAGGGGCAGGTGCTGGAAGTGAAGGGTCACAGCCAAAGAAAACAGCCATGGGGGAGGGGAGTGGTAATGGAGAAGGTCATGGGGGTTCAAGACCAGAGAGGAGTGAGAGCCCACCCCAGGTCACACTGGATCCTACAGGGGGGAATGTGGACTGGCTAGTAGGAAGGTCACTGATGCCTTTGTCTGCCAGGGGTTTCGGGGAGCAGTGTGGATATCTCCATCCTGACCCTGAGGCATGGGTGGGCTCCGGTCCTGGGGATGGGGGACGGGGGAGAATTGGGTCCTGACCAGACCTCTGTGGTCTTGAAAGTTAGTTACCCATCAGTCATGGGGAGGGAGATTCTGAACATAGACTCTTTCCCAGGGGTGCGGCACCTTCACCTCTGTGTCTTCCTGTGTCAAGTGGCCAGGTCAAAGGTGCCCAAACTGCATTATTAGGGAGGCCCAGATGTTTGCCCTTGGGGAAAAGGACATCTGACCTAACTTTTGAAGGAAACAGCATGAGGTTCTGACGGCTCTGTGTGTGTGTGTGTGTGTGTGTGTGTGTGTGTGTTCCCTTGGTTACTTCTCTGGGTATTCTGTGTGACTTGGTCCCACTTGGAGGAGTGGAGTTGAGGGGCTGGAAGGTGTGTGAGGGGGAGGGGCCACAGACAGACCTCCCCTCAGACTGGATCATGGGGGAAATAGGAGTAATATCTCTCCCCCTGTCCCAGAGTCGGGGTGTTCTCATGGGACCTTCCAGAAGCATCCTCTTTCATGCTTGACTTTGGGGAAGTGAGGGGCCAGGGGTAAGGTCAGGGAGCATGTCTCTGGGTCTTTAGACTATACCATTGCCTCTGGTTAAAAAGCTTTTCTTATTCTCCTTCTGCCTTTCGAAGCCCAGCTCCTAGTGGAGACAGATACCTTCGGGAGTCAAGTCCGGATCAAGGGCAAGGAGACAGAGTTCTACCTGTGTATGAACCGGAAAGGCAAGCTTGTGGGGAAGGTGAGTGCTGAAATCCTGGGTACTTGGGAGTCCATTCAGCCAGCTTTGGAGAACTGGCACAGTATATCCAGGGTCCTGTTAGCCCTACCTGAACACAGGTCTGGTATATATACGTGGATGAGGGAGATCAGCACCTGATGGCATCTCTCTTCCAGTCATTGTGGTTTTTTGTTTTAGTGCCTGCAGCAGCCAGGTTGAGATATTTATGGCTGCCACTTGGTGCCACAGAGCCCTGGACTCTGCTGGAGAAGGATGTGGAGTTCTGGCTTGTTCTATAGGGAGGAACCCTTGGGGCAGCCAGCTCCTGTGCTCCTGGTGTCTGGGAACAGGGAACCTGCAGCCCATGGGCTGTGACTGCAGGGATCAGCTTAACTATCCTCAGGGGTTGGCAGCAGCCGCAGTCACTCAGAGCTGGGGCCCTCGGTTCCATCAGTTCAGGAAGATTTTGTTACTTTGGAACAGGCCAGAGAATACACCCACTGGCCGGGCTTGGATGCTCCCTGAAGGCTGCCCTTCACCTCTCCTCTTTATGTTCTCATGTGCTTGTTTGTGAGGGTCGTGGGCTTGTTTCTCCCAAAGGTTCAAGAGGAAGATGTTACCCACAGAAGCTCTGTAGTGAAGTCACCTCTCTGTCCTCTGCTCTCTTCAGGGACTCTCCCTGCTTCTAAACTGAACTGAAGGTGGAATCTGTCTGGATAGGTGGTGTGGAAGATGGGCCTCTGCTTAGGAACAAGGTCCTGGGGAAATTGCTTCCACTATACCTTCTCGGCATAAGCGGGGAGTGGTCAGTCTTGTTGAACAATTTTTTTTTTTTGAGCTTTTTGTTCTTCCCTCTGTCCCTTTATCCCTGGGTGGAGGACCAAGGGATTGACACATGAGTAATGATGACTTTCTCTAATTGAACACCTACTGTCTCACAGGCATCAGGCAAAAAAAAAAAAAAAAAAAAAAAAAAAAAACCTTGCAGATGATTTTGGCAGGTTGGCGTCACGACCATTCCCATTTCACAGGTGGGAAAGCTGAGAGCTGGCCACATTCCTGAGCACTGATCCCAAACTCCCATACTAGCGCCAGGCGGGATTCAAAGCCGGGTTTGGAAGGGAAAGATTCCAGCCACACACCCATACCAACCCAAGCTGCAAAATAATAGTAATCCGAAGAGCCCTGAGATGCCGAGGAGTGGTTTCAATTAGTGATTCACTTTCCGCCGCCGTCGCAGGCCGGCCGGCGAGGGGGTCCCTCAGCGGCTGGGGCGGCGGGCAGGGGCGGGTGCCATGTCCCCTGGCCCAGCCCGTCCCGTCTTGGCCAGCAGTTTCCTGCGGCGGCGGCCCAGCCCCGCGTCAGGCGCTTTGTTCTGTTGCCCGCCTGGGCCTCCTCCCAGACCAACCTGCTCTGGGTTTGAGCCTCGGTTTTCCCCTTTGCTCCCCCTGTGCCCAGTGTCTGCGCCGCCCGGTGCCGCCTCCCTGCCTGCGCTCTTCCCGGCATCCTGACCCCCAGGAGTGCCATCATGGGGTCAGGAGAACGACAGGTCCCCTCAGGCTGGAGCCCTGCCGCCTCCCGCCGGCTGGCCGCTGAGTCACTGCTTCCACAGGAGCCGGCTCCGATTTCCTGCCCCCTTGCCCTCTCTCCCGTCATTAATATTGGTGACGGTTCAGCTGGCTCAAGGCACAGCAGCGAAGCGGGCCGGGTCCCCTGTCTCCACCCCTGCGCCCTCCTAGCTCAACAGCCTCTACCGCCCTTCTGGGCCCAGGGACTTGGTGGCCCCCCATCCACCTGTGCTGGGTGGGGTGGGAATCACGCTTTTGGTAGGCTGTCGATGGCACGCTCCATGCTCACTCAGGCTGGGTCCTGCCGGGGAGAGTCCCCTCTTTAATGGCTGGGTGTGTCTCCTTACAGTCTCAGCGCTTTCCAGATATTGTCGCCCCAAACTTCATTGCCTTGCTTGGGAAGTTTCAGGCTTCATTTGAGCCTTCCCCCGCTCCCCTAGACCAGCTTAGGGCTCATTCAGGGCCTCTCATATTCCTGGAAACCTATGCTTCAGGCTCTCTGAACTGCTCACACCCATTCCCTGGATGTAGATTTAGGGCTCCATGCTTGAGCCTTCCCAGCTCTATCCTGCTCTCTCCATGGACCCTTCATGGACATCTCTAGATGTCCCTGGTCCCTAGCTTGCTCACTGTCTGCCCACAGCTGTCTAAGCCTCCTCTCGCTCACCTGGATGTCACTCCTTGCCCTCACTCAGGTCTGCATTCTCCTCCAGGCTGGGGAGCTCGTGCAGAGCCTGGGGGCGGTGGTGGTGGGGGTTTACCAGCGCAACCCAGAAGCAGGGATATTGGCTCTTGCTTTCTGAGATGACTCAACCTGCTGCAAGAATGATGCCTACCAGAACAGCCTGGTGTCCTGGCCCACTAAACCTTGGAGCCTTGTCTGTAAGGGGGACTCATGCAGACATTTAAGCAGGCTCTTCCTCCTTTCCCTTTCAAATACAGGTTTATTTTACTTTATTTTTTGAGACATGGTCTCCTCCCTCGAGGACTGTTCTGGAACTCTGGAATTCCCTATGTAGCTAAGGATGACCATGAACTTCTGATCCTCCTGCCTCTACCTTCTGAGTGCAGAGATTAGAGGCATGCATAACTACCTGATTCATGTGGAGCTGAGAATGCACCCTGAGTTCTGTGCCTGTCAGGCAGGCACTATATGGATTGAGCTACACCCCCAGCCTGAAGCTGGCTTTGGTATCACTGCCGCACCCCTGGGCCCTCTGGCCTCTGCTGCATTGGAGTGCCTGAGCAGGATGCTTTCCTCTTTCCTGTGGGTTATAGGTATCAGCCCTTGCACATCTCTGGCCGGAGCAGGGGTCATGCATTGAGCCCTGAAAACAGCTATTTCAGATGCACTAGCCATTGGCTGGAGTCATTCCCTCTGTCTGTCTCGGAGCCCTGCATGCTCTGGTAGCCTGCTCCCAGCCACCTCTCTGAACCTATCCACTTGGCCAGAAGGTAGCATAGCCCAGAAAGAATTGCTGAGCATCTCCTATCATGTGCTAACCAGAATTCCCCGTCTCCGCCTGTCCTTTTGGGAGTAACAGAGCCTCAGAGTCTTTCAGGGCAGGGAATTAAAGCCACTTTGGTTGTAAGTCACTGAAAAATTCAATGTTTTCAGCAGAAGGGGATTTTTCCTCCCTCGTAGATCATTAAAAATCTCTTGGTGTTAGGTGAGGTGTGATTTAGTGATGTTATCAGGATACAGGTCACATAGAAGGACTGTGACTCTCATTGGAAATAAGGGGGTGGGAAGTGGGGTTGGAGGAGAAGGCTGATCTCTACTAACTTTCCCAGGCTCTAAGGTTACACTCTAAAAGCTGATGCCCCTGTTTGCCTTAGCCAGCAGAGTCCGAAGTTCTGAGGTGCAGCCCAAGCTTTGATTTTTTTTTAAAGTAATTTATTATTTTTTTAATGTCAATGTAAGTGACTTATGGTCATAGAAGGGGTCAGAAACAGAGGCAATGGTCAAGCTCAGGTGTAGCCTGCTGTTAGCCTCTTGGCCTTTCTGGCTGAGTCCATGGTGGAGAATCTGTGCTCATCATTGGCTCCTACTAGTTCCCAAGAGCCCCTCTGTGCCCCATGGTGTTGGGACCAATCCAGAGCCCAGCTTCCCAGCCCTCTGAACATAGAAAACATAGACATGCTTGATCTGTGCTAGACCGACATTGTAGTTTGTGCCCACGTTTTACTATGTGCCCGTGGTGGCTCTGTGAGAGGTGAGGAGCTTTGGTGGCCATCACTCACTCTGCCTCTTCTTGTCTCCCTATGGACTTCTCCAGAACTGGACATGAGACCAGGATGTTAGGGGCCATTGTCAAGTGCCATGACCTTGGGCCAGCAAGCCCCTTTGCCTCTTTGAGCTGTTCCCTTTCTCTAGGCCGAGTCAATCTCAATGACTTAAGAGGGAGAAATGACATAATGGATGTGGGAAGGTCTGGCCTGTGGTCAGCAATCAATAAATACTGAATGAATGAGTAGGGAGACCAAGTGGGCCAGGAGAATGCTCAAGCCCTCAGCTTGCTCTGTCTCCTTGAACAGTGAGTCCTTCTGGAAGGACATCTGACAGACACTGTAAGCGATTCAGAAGGTAGGTTCCCTTTTCTTTCAGGCTCGCTCTTGTATCATCCACTTACTCCATCCGTCTTGGTAGGCTCTCATTTGTTTGACCACAAACCCCGTCTTGGGCTAAGGCCTGTGCTCAGCTCCTAGAGTAAGTCAGAAGCAATCCTGGTCTCAGGGAGCTCTTGGACTATGGAGGAGGCAGGTAGATGCAGAGTAGAGTACTCTGTTGGAGCATGGGGTAGGAGAGAGGTGGGTACCCAGGGACTTCCAAAGATAGAGTGTGTGAACTAGTAGAATTCTAAGTGCAGATGCTCAGTGCATGTCTACATTTACTTCAAAGGACTGGGAAGCTGGGCTCTGGGCTGGTTCCAGCACCCCAGGGCACAGAGGGGCTCTTGGGAACCAGTGGGGAGCCTATGATGAGCACAGATTCTCCACCATGAACTTGGCAAGAAAGACTAAGCGGCTAACAGTAGGCTGCACCTGAGTTAGACCGGTGCCTCTTGAGGGAAGTGGAGGCGTTGCCTAGAGAGTAAAGCAGCAATCAAGGGGTGCTTCCCAGAGGAGGCAATTACAGAGCTGAGCTTTGAAGGACAGAGAACCAGGACGGTGTTGTCTAGCTCTTGTTCCGGTTGCTTTGACTTTGGTGAAATCACGTAAAGAGTTGGAAGAGGAGCTTCTAGACCTTTCCACAAGAGACCTAGAGCCAAGAGATCACTGGCCTCAACCTGCCTTACACACATTTTTCTGCCTTCCTTTATAATAGTCTTACTACTATCTCTGCTCAGGTTGTCCTCTGGGTATCGTGTGTGTCTTGAACCTGCCCTCTGTCTGTTCTGAAGCCAGCTTAAAAGACAGCATTTCCCAGAGTTTCTCTACCCAGTCTTTCTGCAGAGTTCAGCACTCTGTCTGCAGGGACTAGGTTTGCCCTCCTCTCAAAGGTGAATGTCCCTGGAAGCTCCGGCCAGTTTTCCACTTCAAACAAAAGGCTGGAACCCTCACCTCAGTCTCCACACACAGCCAGACCGCTGGGCTTCCAACTTGGCTGGGCGGCCGTCCGGAACGAGGAGTGGGCCCGGCCTAAATTTGGAGATGTTAGCTGGAAACTTGTGCTGCTAAGTCAGCCCATCCAACTTTGTGTTTCCCATTGTCTCCCATGAGCCATTGCTGCTCCAGGAGGAGGCCGCAAGGTCTCCCCACCGTCTTTTGTTCAGTGTAGTCCCAGCAGGGCCACCTGCCCGTTTAACTTGAGGTATTTGTAAGGTTGAAATGAGGCAGCCATTTTACCAGCCTGAAAGGAAATCCTGCCGGGTAGCAGTGCCAGAATGAAGAAACCACGAAGCCCTGGTCACTACACTTGGGTTGTGGACCCAGCTGCATCTGCAGGTCACATGACCTCACCACCACGTGGGCCAACAGTGTCTCATTTCCTTTAACTCAGCTGATGTTTTAGTCCATCATTTGTAAGAGAAATGGGTCCTGGCAGGTCTGCACAAAATCTGCCGTGAAGTCAGCCGTTCAACTCTTCTGTGATACAGTTCAACACACTCTGTACTCAATGTGGGATGTGGCACACTTTACTACTTGGTATGAAGCGAGCTAGGAACCATCCAAAAATAAGACGCAGCATGGCCAAACTCCACAGGCTGCGTCAGGGGGCCCTGGGGTCTCAAGTTCCTGAATAGATGTTCCTAAGTCTTGAGAGACTAGATACGCAGGGCAGAGAGCGCTGACTTTGGAGCCAAAAGCCAAATGAACCCTAGCACAACCCGTAACCTCAGGGTGGCCAAGTCCTCCTCCAAACCTCAGATTCCAGGCAAAAGAGTACAGTGACTTCTGCATCATAGAGACAGGCGAGGAATGGCACTTATAAATGAGGCTGACGCACAGGGGCATTCTCCAGGTTGGCTCTGCTGGGACTACCCTGAACAAAAGCCGGTGGGAGACCTTATGGCCTCCTCCTGGATCAGCAATGGCTCATGGGAGAGAGTGGGAAACACAAAGTTGGTCCGGCTGACTTAGCAGCACAGGTTTCTTTTCTGTTTGTTTTGTTTTGGGCACTGGCGGTTGTACCCACATAGTACACTGATTGGTGGGCTTGGGTCACATGTCTGGGAGGGGTTCCTATTTGATTGCTCAAGTAGGGATGATACTGAGCCTGTGAGGAAGGATCGTAAGGATGGTGTGGACTTACTTCTGCAAGACAATGGAACTCTGCTCCCTGCTTGGAGGACTGAGCAAGCTGGGAGGACCTATAACAAAGTACTATTTGCATCTGAGGAAGCAGAGATTAGCTAGCCCCTTTCTGCTGTGGTATCCTAGCCTCAGCCACATCCCAGCGCCCACTCCAGAGCTTCGTGCCTCCAATGTCTTTTCCCTTTATTTTCTCCTGCAGGCAAAGGCTTCCTGCCGGGCTTTTAGTTGGGCTCCCGAATCTTCTCCTAGGCCCATCCTTACAATGCTTGTGAAGTCTAGTTTTAAGCAGAGCCCTTCTTGGTGTCTGATCACCTGCCATGTCCACAAGGCATGTGTGCTCCTGCCTGTCTTCAACCCCTTCCCCTGGTGAGACTACACTTGCTGGTGCTGTGAGGCTGGGAGCTGAGTGAAGCCTCTCTAGACTTGGGGGGACCTGGGTGCAGTGGGCTCCGGTACCCACTCCCATCACCGTGGTTGTGTGTAATGTCTGCTGTAGCAGCATACTTATGGGGGATTGTTGACTCTCTTTTCTTTGACACTCCTTCTCTCTCTCCTGCAGCCTGATGGTACTAGCAAGGAGTGCGTG
This sequence comes from Peromyscus attwateri, assembly GCA_902168425.1. Classification (NCBI taxonomy): domain Eukaryota; kingdom Metazoa; phylum Chordata; class Mammalia; order Rodentia; family Cricetidae; genus Peromyscus; species Peromyscus attwateri. Next base: position 13,334 of record CABHPP010130849.1, on the reverse strand, counting down.
TTCATTGAGAAGGTTCTGGAAAATAACTACACGGCCCTGATGTCAGCCAAGTACTCAGGCTGGTACGTGGGCTTCACCAAGAAGGGGAGGCCTCGCAAGGGTCCCAAGACCCGGGAGAACCAGCAAGATGTGCACTTCATGAAGCGTTACCCCAAGGGACAGGCTGAGCTGCAGAAGCCCTTCAAGTATACCACGGTCACCAAGCGTTCCCGGCGGATCCGCCCCACTCACCCCGGCTAAGTCCGGCCACACTCACCCCTAGAGAACTACATCAGAGGAATATTTTTACACGAAAAATAAGGAAGAATCTCTATTTTTGTACATTGTGTTTAAAAGAAGACAAAAACTGAACCTAAAGTCTTGGGGGAGGGGGAAGGGGTGATAGGATTCTACCGTTGACCTGAACCCCACGACAAAGGACTCCCGAAAGGGGACTGCTGTCAACCCACAGGTGCTTGCCTCTCTCTAGGGGGTGACAACTCAAAACTCATCCCCAGAGGAGGACTTGAATGAGAAAACTGACGCTGCGAGAAACCAAAGTCCTTTCCCCAAAGGTTCTGAAAGCAAAACAAAAACAAAAACCAGAAAAAAAAAAAAAAGGAAAGTAGTGCCCCTCCCCACCCCTCTCCCTCGCTCTCTGGTTTGCAGTCATTTATTTATTGTCCACTGCAAGCTATCCCGCGACACCGCGCAGGGAAGGCGCCCCTGAGAATTCTCCGCGCCTCGACCTTCCGACGACAGACGCCTCGTCCAATCATGGTGGCCTGCCTTGCCCGCAGTTCTGGAGGATGCTGCTATGGACCTTCCGTGACTCACGTGACCTAGTACACCAATGATAAGGGAATATTTTAAAACCAGCTATATTATATATATTATATATATAAGCTATTTATTTCACCTCTCTGTATATTGCAGTTTCATGAACCAAGTATTACTGCCTCAACAATTAAAAACGACCCACAAATTATTTAAAAAACCCGTGAGGAGTGTGGTGGCTGGGGACCAGGCTCTGGCGGGGCAGTCTGTGTGTGCTTTTTCCTCTTGGTCTTTGTGCTGAGGGCTGGGCCACGTGCTGGGGGCACTATTCTAGGCACTGAACAGGCAACCTCAGAGAACATGGGAATCTGTTTCAGATTCAGAGAAATCAGTGTCCTTGATGCAGGGTTGGACTCAATCATTTGTTCATAGGCATTGACATGGCCTCTAGTCTGGTCTGGGCTCTGGAGATTTACCCCAGCCCACAGGGAACTTCACCTTTAGTAATTCAGATTCATTGCTTCATTGATGTGTGTGTATCCATTCACCCGTGATTAACTATTTTTGCTAAGTGTTGGGAATCCATCAAAGAACAGTTTATGAATTCCACAGTGTTTGGTCAAGCTCAGGCTGGATTTTGAGGTCAGTTCCATCCTTGGAGTTTCTTTCTCTCCTATGTGTGAGTCTGGCTTCGGTGGCTTGGAGGACCTGCTCTTCCTGGTGACCCCAGGGCTGGAAGCAGACTCCAGGGAGCCCTTTTCTTGAGGCTTGGATGAAGGTGTGCACCACGCCCTTCCCTCCTGCTGCCCCCAGTCCAGGCCTCATCCTTGGAAAACCAGCTCCGGAAGGTGGGAGGGGACCCTAAGGCTCCTTGTCATCCTCCTCCTTTGAAACTTACTCCTGCAGAGACTGGCTAGAGGGGTCCTGTGTGGGGTAGGGATTGGGGAGAGAAGTCTTCTGGCCAGGGAAGGCCTTGAGGGGGCTTCTGAAAAGTTGCCCTGGACTCTGGACAAGCAAATCTGCATTGTGACCTGCCCACCACCCTCACCCCTCCCTCGCCCCAGCTCTTGCCACTTGGTTTGCCCGCCTGCCAGGTGCGGCCTGTGTCCTTGAAACTTGGTGAGGCCCTCTAGGTGCCCAGTGGGGTGGGAAGTTCTGTGATTGTTCCGTTTGCAGATGATGAACTGAGGCTAAGAAGCATAAAACTGCTTGGCCAAGATCACTGAATAAGACAGAGGCAGGGTAGGCCCCTTCTGAGGCCCACTGCCTCCTCCCACATCTGACACAGATACTCCCAGGTTCAATAAAATCATCTACTCGCTCAAGGCCTCAGCGAAACCCTTGGGGAGAACCCTAACGTGTGGGGCCTGGATGCACCACCAGGAAAGTGTGTGGCAGGCCACAACTGCTATCATGGCCACATCATGGCCAGGAAGAAAAAGAGGGGAAGGGGACGAGGCCTGGGATCCTCTGATCCCTTTCAAGGATGCGCCACTGGGGGTCTCCCACAGGCTCCATCTCTTTCCAGTAAAGTTGCCCCAAGGACCAAACTTAACCTTTGGAGATCCTTATTCAAGCCATAGTGCCTAACTGCCGGGCACCCTTCTGTACCTGTCTCTTCCTCTCTGCTCTTGCTCTTTTGAAAAATGGATGCCTGGAACCAGAATTGAGGTATCCATTCACTCACCCAGACAATACCATGTTCACTCTTGCTGGCTGCTGCTGTCCCAGGGGCTGGTGACAGCAGTGAGCTGAGCAGTCTCTAGAGATGAGGAAATGGCTCACGGGTAAAGAGCTTTCTGGAACAAGCGTGAGGATCTGAGTTCAGATCCCCAGCACTCAATAAAAGCTGGGCGTGTAGCACTGGAGAGGGGAACACAGTGATAGACTGCCTCTAGGACCACAGTGGAGCTGAAACGTGAGATCCAGATTCAGTGAAAGACATTGTCTCAAAGAGTCAGGTGGAGGACAATAGGGGAAGACACCTGGCACTGACCTCTGGCCTCCTTATGAACACACCTGGGTGTGTGCACCCGTACACATAGGTCCGTGTATAACACACACACACACACACACACACACACACACACACACACACTCAAGTGTGGACTATGATGTCAGGTAGTGGAGAAAACTGGAGAAGGCAGGAGGAAGGAGTAGGGCTGCCATTTCAGAGTGGGCAGAGGAGGCTTCTGGAAGGGATTTGTTCAGGCCTGAAGGACGAGAAGATGCATATCCACACTAAGGGGAAGGGCATTCGGCCGAGAGAGCAGAAGGTGTGAAGGCAGGAGCCCTGTCGTGGAATAAGAAGGCCAGTGGGGCTGTGAAGAATCATGGAGTCAGGGTCTGGAGGCAGCTAGACTTCGCCTCGAGCAACTGTTTGGTGTGAGTCAGGCAAGGAAGCGGCTTAAGCTTTGCCGAGGAGAATGGCAGATTCCAGCCTGAGGCTGTCCCAGAGGAACCTGGGCTCTCACAGACTCAGGGTGTCCAGAAACAGCAACCCTGAGACGGCTCAAGCCTCTGAGCTTGGCCCTCAGGGTGCCCTGCTCCCATCTCAGCTCACTGGGCCTGAGGTGGGAAGACGCAGCAGATGTGGCCCAGCTTCTTTTTGCTCTAGACAGCACTTTCTGTACATTTCCTGAGTTAGGAGAAATATGTGAATGATAAGCATAGTGGGCTGGCGAGACGACTTCCCTGCATGGACGATGTCGTCTTAGGAACGCTCACTCTAGGGAGGAGGTCAGGAAGGGCTCCCACAGTCCAGCTGTGCAGAGAACCTCAAGAAACACAGTCACCATGTTGAGAACGCATGTTGTGCACCAGGATCCACCACAAGCGGCTTCTTGGGTAGTCATTGTTAACTGTACTTTATAAATCTGGATCAGAGAGGAGGAGTCCCTTGCTTGAGGTCACACAGCTTGGAAACAGAGAGCTAGGATTTGAGGCCAGCCCTATCCATCTCTAATGCCACAGCTTGACCCCAAGTCTGGATGCTTGGAGCTGTCTACGTTTGTCAGAGTTCCAGCGTCTTCACAACTCCAGACCCAGGGTTCAGCCTTCGTTGGGAGCAGAGGGACCCTTGAGTGAGTGAAACCCCCGGGTGGGTGTGTGTTGTTGACATGAACCAGTCCAGGACCAAAGCCTCAGACCCATGGAAAAATGGCAAAGCCTTCCCCCTGGGTGAGGCTCAGCCGGACGGCAAAGCCTTCCTTTGGTTTGCGTGCGGATGTTGACAGTGTGTACAGGAAACCTCCACTGCAGCTTTCTCTCCCTGGATGTCTATGGCCTGCAGACTACCTCTACAGGGATTGGCTAAACTTGCCTCCCCGTTCAACTGTATATGATAAACACCAGAGCTCCCAGGGTGCTACAGCTTCTCCATTCAAGAGCCCAGACCACCGGATGCCAGCTTTTCTGGCGTGTCTGTCATTTCTTCATCCCCTGCCACCCCGGTGAAGTCAATCCCCAGAGCCCTGAAGGCTGCAGGTGCCTTGGCGCTCACTATGCCCCTCCCCACGCTGTGGAGCAAAGGGGTGCAGACCCCGTCCGTGTCCAGCCTCCCATGCTCATTATTGCTTTTCCTACTCTCTAGACAGGACCTGCGGTGTGTTTTTGACTCATCCACTCTGCCTCACCGTGTGACCTCAGGCAAATCACACCCTTTCTAGGGTGGTTTCTTTCACATCCCGACTGCTTTGACCTCATGGGGCTGATGTCTTGTTCTGCAGAAACAACAGGGGACACTCCCGTTGGGCAGGAGCAGGGACGCTCTATTTCCCGGTCTCCTTAGAGACAGGTATCCCAGACCAGGAGAGGAGCAGGGACTCTCTGGGCCTTCCAGTGACTTATGACCCAGACTGCTTGATGATAACAGATACAAGGGCTGTGGCAGAGGAGGTAGTGGGAGTTCTTGCAGTGAGTGGGGGGTCAGGATGACTTCGTCATTGGCCAGCCAGGCCCACTAGCACCCTCCTCAATCTGCTTCTATGATCTGAAGCAGGGGATAGCGGAGCGACCGCTGGAGGGGACACTGGCTCTTTGTCCTACACTCACAGTGGGGACGTGTGCCTGGGCATTGGACAGGGGTATAAAGGGGTCTGGGCATAGCGGTTCAAGGTCATGGCAGGAATGGTATGGAGAACACCAAATCTGGGCTAGAGTGAGTTGGAGGACAAAGTGCTTTCGACAGCCACCCAGGGGTGCTGTCTAGAGGGAGTCTCCCTGCAGGCTCTGCAGCAGCACATGTCTGATTCTGACCTGTGGTTCCAGCAAAGCTCTTGGTATCTCTCAGCTGTTACCATATTGAGCAAGATGTCACATAGTCTCCTTTATAGATGGGAAAACAGACCAGAGAAGAATGGTATTGTTTCCAGGACCCATGCTAGGAAGTGACCGAGCTGAGATTTGAACCCAGGTCCCTGATCCCACGTCTCATGTCTATCCTGTGTTTCTTCCCATTCTCTACTTTTGTGGGGGTGGAGTGGAGGATAGAGTCAAGGCCTGGGGCAGGAGTCTAGTCTGGTGTTGGGGGCAGCTTAGGGCTTGAGCTGAAAACCAAGGATGCTCTCCTGGCCACGGGGCCTACTGGAGCCTTGCCAGATCAGACCAGGATTCCAGGGGCTTAAAATCCCTGTAAACGGGCATATCCCTCTCTTGCAGGCAGGGAATGGGGCTTCCAGAGAAGCAGTAGTGAATTAGGTGCTAAAGATGTCCAGGCAGTGCCCCAACCAGGCAATTAGCTCAAGGTCTGTTGCAGACATTAGGCAGGATTGGGGACCAGATGGCTGCCAGGCTCAGCTTTGTATGCTGCCCTGGGACAGGACTTGCCTGGCCTTCTGGTTGACGTTTCCAGCTCCGGCCAGGAGGGAAGGTGGTAGGTAACCTTGGGTGTGGCCCCCTGCTGGGAAAGCCAGTTATCAGGCAGACTTTCCCCCTCTCTGGGCAGTGTGCAGGCCTAATTAGCACTCTGAGAATTTCTGTCCGCTGCACTGCGGGGGGGGGGGGGGGGGGGCTCCCATCATCGTCGGAGGCTGAGGGCCTGCTGGGTCCACCCCATGCAGGCTGAGGTGTCATCGGGCAGCAGCAGCAGCAGCAGCATGTGGCCCTCTCTGACTTTTCCCATTTGTTTCTCTCTAGTTCTCCAAGTTGCTTCTTACCAATAAAGAAACGGAGGCACAAGCAGGGAAGCTTGCTGGCTGGAGGTCATTTGTCTGATTTCCCAAACCCTGCACATGCTTATTAAGCCAGAGAGGTCTCCCTTCCCTTCCCACCACCACAAGTTGGTGATTTTCCTGGTTGCCCAGAGTCACACAGTTAAGTGAAAAAGCCAGGATTTGAACTTACGTCTATTAGGCTAAAGAGCCTTAACTCTCCCCAGCCTCCAGCTCTCCCTGTGATGTGTGAGAGAGACTCTTTGGGCTGTAGGACACACAGGAAACCAAAGCCCAGAAAGAACCTTATTCGTATGTATGGCAGAAAAGCGAGCTGGCCTCTGGCTTCAGCTAAAACTGGGTCCAGGCGCTTGGTGTCTTCACTCTCCATCTTGGTGGGTTTCCTCTGATTCTCGGGAAGAGGTTTCTTGTCCTTCCCACCTTCCATCCAACTAGATCTATAACTTCATCCTTCTCAGAGACTCCAGCCCAAATCCTGCTGACTCTGATCCGATGAATCTCTCTCTTTTGTGCTTTTACACCAGTCACTGGGGACACAGAAGCTGATGCAGCCAGGACTAGATCCAGGGCCAGTCAGTGGATCTAGGTTGGGATAAGGAAAAGCCAGTTCCACTGAACTATAATCTCTGAAAGTGGGACCCATGATGGGTCACAGCATGATATACCAGGTGAAGCCAGTGCCTGCGGGGGCCCTCACCTCAAAGCATATTGCAAGCCCAGAGACACAGGTTGCTGGGCCCTACCTAACAGGCTCACCTTCAGAAGGCCTGGGGGCCACTCTCGACTTTATACTGCTGGCAGGTTCTGAGGATCCTGATACTGCAGGTTCCCATTCTTCTCCTCTTGTGTTCTGACCCTCAGTGCATGCTCCTGTGCCATGTGGGGATGTGCCCCCATGCCAGACCTTCAACTTGGGATGCACTCACCTCAAGGCACGTGATACCTTCCAAGAGGCTCAGGGACACAGCACTCTCACAGGAACGTGCACAGATCTTCAGCCTCCCCCAGGGCTCTGTGCTAGCTTGGCCTCCTGCACATGTCCCAGGGACCAACAGGCTCTTCTGCCCTCCCCTTCCCACAGTGGCCCTTCTCCACTTCACTGGAGAAGGCGGCAGCTCTAATCACAATGCATCGCTCTTTGGGACTTGCTCTGGGCTGTGGAAAATTCTAGAGCATGGAATCCAAGGTAGGGATGCTGAGTCATGGTGCCTTCAGCCTGTGGGAGGGACCTCTGCCTTCCCTGCTTAGTATCCACCAGCTCTAGAAAGACGAAATATGGCTTTTGTCTTGGCCCAGTTGGGCTGTTCTGAGCTTAGGCATAGCTGGGCAGCAGGAGTGGCAACAGCTTGGCTTGGCTACCTTGTCTCTCTTGTTCTCCAAACCTTGCCTTGCGTTACATTGAGTGGTAACAGAAAGTTCCTCATAGGGAGAGAGATATTGATGGTAGTAGAAGCTTGATTCTGGAGACACAAACTCAGGGCTAAGTACTCAGTCCATTTGACCATCAATACTTCTACCTTCCCATGCAGATGCCCATCCATCCACCTGTCTATCCATGCATTCGTGCATTTTCCCTCTGTCCATACATCTATCTACCCATCCGTCCATGTATTCACCCATCCATCCACTCATCATCCATCCATCTATCCACCCATCCATCCACCCATTTATCCACCCATCATCCATCCGTCCACTATCCATCCACACATCATCCATCCATCTATCCACCCACCCATCCACTCATCATCCACCCATTATCTACCCACCCATCATCCATCCATCCACCATCCATCCACACATCATCCACCCATCTATCCACCCATCCATCCACTCATCATCCATCCATCTATCCACCCATCCATCCACCCATCATCCATCCATCCACTATCCATCCACACATCATCCATCCATCTATCCACCCACCCATCCACTCATCATCCATCCATCTATCCACCCATCCATCCACCCATCTACCCACCCACCCATCTACTCATCATCCACCCATCATCTAGCCATCCAGTCACCCATCCATCCATCCATCTATCTATCCATCCATTGGCACACTCACCTGCTTCTCTACCTACATACTGTGTAAGATTTGGAAAAGGCAAATCCCGGTTGGGGAGCCATGCCACTCTCCTGTCTACTCCTGTCATAGCCTATGTCTCTGTGAATTCTCCGTCTCTCTCGGTTTCAAAGCAGGGGTGAAATGTTCCCAGCTTACCTATTTTTTAAAATTACATTTATTTACCCTGTGTGTGCATGTGTGAGTGTCACGGTACACGTGGAGGTCAGAGGACAGCTTGTGGAACTCAGCTCTCTTCTTCCACCATGTGGGTCCCTGGGATCAAACTCAGGCTTGGTGGCAGATGCCTTTACGTGCTGAGCTATCTTGTCAGTCCCAAACTCACTTTCTGCAGATTGTCCCACGTAAACTACCATGCACTGGTGCTTAGCATGTCCCCGTCGAACACTTGTATCCTCACTTAACTTTCATACAAACATCACTAGAGTCTATAAATACACTTTCTATTTGGCTTTGTTTTGAGACAAGAGTCTCTCTATGTATCCCAGGTTGGCCTTGAACTTTCCATGTAGCCCAGGCTGCTCTTGAATTCCTGAGCCTTCTGCCTCCACCTCCTGCACGCTGGATTACAGACAGGTATCACTCTGACCAGGCCCCGCCCCCTTCTTTTTCCTCGCACGTGAGGGCACATCTGTCATTTGCCGTCACTTGTCATTGACATGGATTTATTCAAGATCTAATGAACTTGATTGTGTGAGTGAGATATAGCTTCTACAGAGTAGCTGTGATTTTCAAAGTTACTGACAGGGTCTCATGAGCTAAGTAGGCTAAGCCTATCCTAGTCCAGCTGGTACACATACACAGATAGGCAGTCTCAGTCTTCAACATTCTTCTGGCCTCTGGCTGCTTACACACCTTCCACATAGTCCCTTAGGAGGACATTGTGGGAAAGCCTGGGCATACACCAGCTTATAAGGCGTGGGTCTGCCTCCCTGCCTTCTTCCTCTCCTCCACTTGCAATGTTTCTGAGGGCTTATTCTACCCTGGGCTCCTTGGAACCCCAAAGTGAGTGTCACACATGTGGCTGAAAAGCAATGTAGTCGATAGCAACCATCGTGTGGTAAGCACCACCATGGGAAGGACTGCACACATGCAGTCAGAGAAGCCTGCCTGGAGGAAGCCACACTCAGGCTGAAGAGAGCAAAAATTGGAAGGGAGAAAAGGGGTGGGCTTTTCTGCTGGGCGTTTACCCACCAACCCCACAGCTCCCCAGAGTTTTCTTGAGTGCGAGCAGCAAGAAATATTAGGTAGAAGGATTTAGATTGTGGAGATAAACAGATAGAAAATACAGGACAGCCTCAAGAGGGCCTGAAACCTATTCCATCCAGCCCTGACTGTCTCTGCCCCAGGGTATTTATAGAGACACCAAGGGGGTGGAGCAAAAGACCTTCCCCCAGCACAGCCAAGTGCAGATCATCTCAGACACCTGAACTCAGGCCCGTGGCCCTTATCATCCTCTCTATGCGGACCTGCTGGGTAAAGCCATGAGGAACCTGAAAACGGGCTCCCACACTTCTCCTGGGAGGACCTTGCATTGGAAACACCTCCTGAGAGAGCAGGTCGCAGACTCTGGGTGGTTCTCCTTGTGTCTCCCTCCTGCCCGCCCCCCCAAATCCATTCAGTTCCACCATATCAATGCGACTGTCATTTGTTTACCTGGAACCTCCAGCTGGGCCAGCTTGGATCCCAGAGAAAATCCAGCCCATAGAAGGGGCTCACAGGCTAGTGACAAAGTCAAGCTCACAAGCAGGTTGATTATTACATTTTGGAGTGCAGTGTGGCTTGGCGGTAGAGTGCTTGCCTAGTATTCAAGAGGCCCTGGGTTCTAGCCCCAGTATTAAATAAAAAAGTGAAAGAAAACATGCATTTGATATAAGTGTAAAGTAAGCCAATTGGGATGTTCCAGCCATTGTCTCTGAAACTTCTGTTGGTCACGGGGCTTTTCCAAGTTTCCTGAAGGTAGATTCTAAAGGGAGAGTGCTGGGGAGAGTGTGGCTGACGTCTCAGAACATGACAGTCAGCTCTGAGCACACAATGGGGAAGGGACCTCAGAGAGGCCACCCCCACCCGAATCTGTGCGATGAGTCTAGACTTCCCACACCCACCACACCAATGTTCCCTTTGCCAGTAACTGGGTTGTGTGATCCCACTCTAGCCAATGAGTTATAGAGGTGGGGGACCTTTTCTACAGAGACTTCTTAACTCTTAGACAAAAGGGAGAGGCACAGTGACACACCCCTGTCATCTTCGCACTTGGGAATCAAAGATAGAAGGATTGTGAATTTAAGGTCAACCTGGTCTATACAGGAAGACCCTCTCTCAAAACAACAGCAACAATAAAGTCACAACTCTTTTCTGTGAGTTTGGGTTTTTTTGTGAGGATGCAATGGCTGGAGCTATTGCAGCCATTTTGCAACCGTCAGGAGAGGAAGTCACTGCGCTGAGGAGGACGGACCCAGGAGGACCGCAGAGCAAAGGGTTGGAAAGAACGAAGCCACGTGGGGTCTTGTCAGCTGAGGTGATGGAATTTCCTTGGATCTGCTTCTGAGTTGGGTTTTATGGTGTGTGCTGCTGAAAACTCAACCGATAGAGAAGAGGAGGCGAGTCCTGAAGAGAAGGGAGTGTGGTCCAGGAAGGGGACAGAGCCCACAGCAGTGCTGAGAACACTGGATAACTGGGAAGGGCAGCCAGTCCCAGCAGGTCCTGAGGTGAGGTTGCACAGGGCTCAGCCAGACAAAGCAGCAGCCCTGAGCCCTGTCCTCCGAGGCTCTCACAGGGCTCCCCTTCCTCAGCTGCCCCCCACCCCCTCCAATCTACCTAGGAGGGCCATGCAGGTAGGAGCCATCGAGGCCTGGGTGCATGTATCAGTCTCTGTGCCAGCCTCTCACTGGGTTGAAAGGGTAGACTGCGGCTCCCGCTGCACAGAGCTCCCAGACGGGGTGCATGCTGGAACAAACCTGCTATAAACACACGCTCAGCCTTCAGAGGGAGGGCTGCAGCTGGCTCCGGGACTAACATTTGCTTTCTATTTTAATGTTGTGAGTATATTTTGATGATCAATTTCTATATATGGAAGAAACATAAATTTCCCTTTTAAGTACATATGAGCAAGGGCAGAAAGAGTTAATTAAAGGAACAATAAAAAGAATGTTACAGGTGGTGTGTGAATGTGCAGAAACGCGTGCAATAAGAATTTAACAGATGTGCGTACTCAAGCATGTGTGTGCATGTGTGCATGTGTGTCTGCATGAATGTGTGTTGCAGGGATGTATGCATATATGTTGCATGGATGAGTGTGTGTGTGTATTCATGTGTGAGTGTGCATGCATGTGTATGTTTCAAGAGTGTATGAGTGTGTGAATGTGCATGTGTATACAGTGTGTGCATGTGCATATGTGCACATATGTGTGTCACATGTATGTATACATGCATGTGCCTGTATGTGTTGCACATATGTGTGCATGTGCATATGTGTGGATGAGTGATGTTTATCTGCTCAGTCCTTCCAGGCCTGTGACAACAGGTTCTTTTGGAATTACTGTGTCTGAGTTTTTAACATGGCTTTCTCGGGAGATGCCATGTGTATGAACATGGCTCTCTGCTCTTCTGTTGCTGGCTGGTCCTGGGTTTGTATCCAGAAAGGGCACCCCTACCCCTGGAGACAGGGCTGGGACGTACAGGGCAGCTGCTCCCTACCCCACAAGGGACTTGAAGCTGTGGTGAGGAAGGCAGGATGGGCAGTTAACAGGGAGCCTTACTGTATGATGTCACGGTGAGGCATCTGTAAGCTGAGAGTCACCTCTTCATCAATGAATTGGAAAATAACTTTACCTTTGGCATGTTCCTTTTATTTGTTTTCTATTGGTATTTTGATACAGGGTTTCTTTGTGTAGCCTTGGCTGTCCTGGAACTCTCTTAGTAGACCAGGCTGGCCTCAAATTCAGAGATCCACCTGCCCCTGTCTCCCAAATGCTGGGATTAGAGGTATGCACCACCACTACCCGGCTGGCATGTTTCTTTTAAATACCTTATTTAATACAGTCATTAGCGATGGACACACAGGCATTAGATCTATAACTCCTGTTGGGATACAACCCACCTAACATGTCCTCTCTCCCTAAGGCAAAATCTTGACAATTATAAACATCAAAATCACCAACCAAAGGCAAAAAACTGAGCAAACTTTGCCCCCAGATGGCTCTTTAAAAAGATACTTCGTTTCCAGTATGAGAAGAGAGAGGGAAGGCCAAGGCTTGCCTTGTTTGATGCTGGCTGGAAATGTTTGCATCAGGTGATCTAAACATTTATATCACTCTGTGTGTGTCTGTATTTGTCAGGGTCTCTACAGGAACAGACCCCCCAAAATAAATATATAATGCAAAGGGAATTTAGCACTGCACACTGGCGAGGCTGGGAACCTGCTCAGTCCACAAGGCTGATGTCCCAGCCTGCTCTGAGGGCCTGGAGTTACCTCGAAAGCTGCTGGTCTTCAGTCCACATCAGAAAGTCCGAGAATCTGGGGCCTGATGTCAATGGAGGGTGGCAGCAGCAGCAACAGCAGTAAGATGGATGTGCTCGTTAGCAAGACACAAAGGTGGACAGGCAAAAAGAGCATGGCTTTTCCTTCAGAGCCCCCCATGCCTGGGCTGCTTGCTCTGGGGAAAGGGCTTCTCTTGTCAGTTAATCCTTCCTGGGAATGTCCTCACATACCTACCCAGAGGTTGTGCCTTTTACTTGATTCCAGATCCGGTCAAGTTGACAATCAATATAAACCATCACAGTGTCCATGACTACCCGTCAAATGGCTATGGATATTGTTTTGGGCACTGTGAATACATTTTAGCAAGTTGACAAATATTCAGTCACAGATTCAATCAATCAACCAATCTATTATCTACTTATCAACCATCTTTGTCATCTGCTTATTATCTATTTATCTACATATCTGTCTTCTACCTACCCATCTATCCATCCATCCGTCCCTCAGCTCAGTAGGGTATCATCCATCCGTCACCGGCTCTAGTTGTCTGCCTGCTCTGGTTTGGGTTTCAACTTCTGTTTGGTTCTAGGAGCGATTCCAAGGCCTGTCCAGAACCCACACCTTTTTCTTTCCTCCTGTGCTGATCAATAGCATCAGGACCCCAGCCATTCTGATCTAGTATATGAAGCACACAGCAGGTCCTCAGAGAGCTCAAGTTCCTTCCTTGAAGGATTGATTGCAGGGCTGGCTAGTGGGAACCAAATGGCCCCTGTGGCAGAGAGAAGCGGCCATGAGAAGGTAGGCCAAGAGATTAAAGGTAGGGAGAGCCCACGTCTCCAGC
>CABHPP010130847.1:0-23249 GCA_902168425.1 Peromyscus attwateri | reverse complement strand
GATAGGATGGCCAAACACCCTAATTGTCATGCTAGAAACCCCATCCAGTGACTGAGGGAACTGGATGCAGATATCCAAGGTCAGGCCCCGGGTGGAGCTCTGGGAGTCCAATTGGCGAGAAGGAGGAGGGTTTACGTGAGCAAAAGTTGTTGGGACCAGGGATGGATGGAATACAGGGACCAGTGGCCAAACGAATGGAAACGCATGAACTGTGAACCAATGGCTGAGGGGCCCCCAACTGGATCAGGCCCTCTGAATGGGTGATACAGTTGATTGGCTTGATCTGTTTGGGAGGCATCCAGGCAGTGGGACTGGGTCCTGTGCTAAGTGCATGAATTGACTGTCTGAAACCTGGGGCTTAGCAGAGACGCTTGGCTCAGCCTGGGAGGAGGGGACTAGACCTGCCTGGAATGAGTCCACCAGGTTGATCTCAATCCTGGGGGGAGTCTTTGCCCTGGAGGAAATGGAAATGAGGGGTGGGGTGGGGGGAGGGGGCAGGGCGGGAGGGGGGAAAACGGGGGAATCCATGGCTGATATTTAAAGTTGAATTATATTGTAAAATAAAATAAAATAAAAAAATACTGGCAAACCAAATCAAAGAACACATTTAAAAAACTCATCCACTATGATCAAGTAGGCTTCATCCCAGAGATGCAGAGATAGTTCCACACCTGAAAATCTGTCAATGTAATCCACCATATAAACAAACTGAAAGAAAAAACCATATGATCATGTCATTACATGCTGAAAAAGCCTTCAACAAAATCTAACACCCTTCATATTAAAGATCTTGGAGAGATCAGGAATACAAGGAACATACCTAAACATGATAAGGGCAATTTCCAGTAAGCCAACAGCCAACATCAAATTAAATTGAGAGAAACTCAAAGCAATTCCACTAAAATCAGGAATAAGACAAGGCTGTCCACTCTGCCCATATTTATTCAATATAGTACTTGAAGTTCTAGCTAGAGCAATACGACAACAAAAGGAGATCAAGGGGATACAAATCAGAAAGGAAGAAGTCAAACTTTCACTATTTGCACATGATATGATAATATACATAAGTGGCCCCAAAAATTTTACCAGGGAACTCCTGCAACTGATAAACACTTTCAGTAATGTGACAGGATACAAGATCAACTCAAAAAATTAGTAGCCATCCTATATACAAATGATAAATGGGCCGAGAAAGAAATTAGAGAAACATCACCCTTTACAATTGCCACAAATAATATAAAATACCTTGGGGTAACTCTAACCAAGCAAGTGAAAGACCTGTATGACAAGAACTTTAAGTCTTGGAAGAAAGAAATTGAAAAAGATATGATAAAATGGAAAGATCTCCCATGCTCATGGATAGGTAGAACCAACATAATAAAAATAGCAATCTTACCAAGAGCAATCTACAGATACAACAAAATCCCTATCACAATTTCAACACAATTCTTCACAGATCTCTAAAGAACAATACTCAACTCTATATGGAAAAACAAAAAACCCAGGATAGCTAAAATAATCCTGTACAATAAAATAATTTCTGGAGGCATGACCATTCCTGACTTCAAGCTCTACTATAGAGCTATAGTAATAAAAAAACAGCTTGGCATTAGCATAAAAAACTGACATGTGGACCAATGGAATTGATTTGAAGACCCTGACATTAATCCTCACACCTATGAACACCTGATTTTTGACAAAGAAGTCAAAACTGTACAATGGGAAAAAAGGAAGCATCTTCAACAAATGGTGTTGGCATAACTGGATGTCAACATGTAGAAGATTATAAATAGATCCATATCTATCACCATGCACAAAATGCAAGTCCAAGTGGATGGAAGACCTCAACATAATCCAGTTACAGTGAATCTGATAGAAGAGAAAGTAGGAAATAACCTTGAATACATTGGCACAGGAAACTACCTCCTAAATATAACACCAGTAGCACAGACAATGAGAACAACAATTAATAAATGGGACCTCCTGAAACTGAAAGGCTCCTGTAAGGCAAAGGACACAGTAAACAAAACAAAACAACAGAATGGGAAAATATCTTTACCAACCAACCCCACATCTGACAGAGGGCTGATCTCCAAAATATATAAAGAACTCAAAAAACTAGACATCAACATACCAAACAATCCAATTAAAAATGGGCTAAAGATCTAAACAGAGAATTCTCAACAGAATAATCTCAAATGGCTGAAAGACATTTAAGGAATTGCTCGACATTCTTAGTCATCAGGGAAATGCAAATCAAAATGACTCTGAGATACCATCTTACACCTGTCAGAGTGGCTAAGATCAAAAACACTGGACAGCTTATGTTGGAGAGGATGTGGAACAAGGAGAACACTCCTACACTGTTGGTGGGAATGAAAACTTGTACAGCCACTTTGGAAATCAGTATGGTGACTTCTCAGAAAATTGGGAATCAATCTACCTCAAGACACAATGATACCATTCTTGGGCATATACCCAAGGCATGCTCAATCATACCACAAGGAACTTGCTCAGCTATGTTCGTAGCAGCATTATTCATAATAACCAGAACCTGGAAACAACCTAGATGCCCCTCAACTGAAGAATGGATAAAGAAAATGTGGTACATATACACAATGGAGTACTACTCAACTGTTTAAAAACAATGACATCCTGAAATTTGCAGGCAAATGGATGGAACTAGAAGAAATCATCCTGAGTCAGGTAACCCAAACTCAGAAGGACAAACATGGTATATACTCACTCATGAGTGGATACTAGATGTAAAGCAAAGGATAACCAGACTACAACCCATAGCTCCAGGGAAAGCTAGACAATAAGGAGGACTCTAAGAGGGACACATGGATCACCCTGGGAAGGGAAATAGGTGAGATCTCCATGAGTAAACTGAGGGCATGGGGGGACAATAGAGGGTAGGGAATGGGGGATGAGGTCATAAGGGAATAGGATGGTCGAGCTGGGGAAGGGACAAATTGGGAGAGCAATGAAAGAGATATCTTGATAGAGGGAGACATTGTGGGGTTAGGGAGAAACCTGGTGCTAGGGAGATTCCAGGGAAGCCACAAGGATGACCCCAGATTAGACTACTAGCAATAGTGGAGAGGGTACCTGAACTGGCCTACCCCAGTAATCAGATTGGGTAATACTTTAACTGTCATCATAGAGCCTTTATCCAGTTATAGATGGAAGCAAATGCAGAGATTCACAACCAAGCACCAGGCCAAACTCTGGGAGTCCAGTCAGAGAAGGAAGAGGGATTGTATGAACAAGGAAAGTCAAGATCATGATGTGGAAATCTACAGAGACAACTGAACCAAGCTCCTGGGAACTCACGAACTTTAGACCGACAGCTATGGAGCTTGCATGGGACCAGACTAGGCACTCTGCATATGGGAAACAGTTGTGTAGCTTGGTCTGTTTGAGGGGCTCCTGGCAGTGGGATCAGGACCTATCCCTGGTGCGTGAGGGGGCTTTTCGGAGCCCATTACCTATATGTGCTCAGTCTTGATGCAGTGGGAAGGGGCTTGATCCTGCCTCAACTGAATGTACCAGGCTTTGCTGACTTTGCTGGTTGGGGGATGGGGGAAAGGCTGTGGGGGAGCAAGAGGAGGGAAGAGAAGGAAATCTGTGGTTGGTATGTAAAATGAATTTAAAAATTAAATTAAAAAATTCATACTTTTGACAAGAATTTTAAAAGATTATTTTTCAGGCAAAATTATAAACACAATAGTAGAAGTATACATAAACTTGCATAAAATAATGAAGATTTAAGAAAAGACAGTTATCTGGTAGAAATATAAGATGATTTTAAAAGCATTTTAAAATGTTATCTTTAAGACATAGCAGTATTTAAAGAGAAATGACAAGGTAGAGATGGATTGATAGAATATATGGCTATAAGAGCACAAAGAATAGTAGGTAGAAAGAGGAGTATTATGACAACATCCTAACACAACATCAGTATCATTTGAAGGTATATTTGGGGAAATAACAATTATAAACAATGAACACTTTAATAGCAAAGAAAATTATAGCTAAGAAGCCAATTCAAGAAAGAAAATGCAATAATAAAAATATTAGTATAATCAAATCAAAGTCTGAAATATAGAAGAAAATGAAAATCAGATTGCATATGTAAAACAAATAGCAATAATGCTGAAATCTGACTTTATAATCACTATAAGTTACATGTTTTGCCATGTCAATTTTCTGTTAATCTTAGTTTAACAAGATACTGGCTGTGTACTTTACAAGGAAGAGACTTTTATTTCACAGTTGAGATTATCAGGGGCATGACATTAGCATTGTCTCAGCCCTGATGAGGTTCTCGTGGCAGATGGCATTATGGTCAGAACATGGGTAAGAAAGAGAGATCACATGGTGAGATGGGAATCCAGAGAAAAATTCACAAATCAGCCTCATTCTTTTTTAGCAACCCCCTAAATAGAACCCTCCAGAGTCCAAGGAGGAGCATGTCAACACTGAGAGCAGCACCTTCAGTAATTTCCCACTAGTCTACAGCTCTTAGGCCTCCCACATTTTAATATTACCACATTGAGGACCTTTCAATAGGTGAAACCTTGAGGGACCAACATCACACCCCAAGCAAACCACAGTGAACACATTCCCTGAAGCATCAGAGCATACCTCTCCTTATAAGATCACATAGAGAGTTTACAACCATGGATAGTCTTATGGATTGGATTTATGCTATCCATGTTCTTTGATAACAAGGGAATGAAAAATCAATATCAGAAAGATAGCTGGGAAATTCTAAAATTTTAGAAGCTACATAATTCATTGTCAAAGGGAGAAATCAAATGAGAAATTAGAAAATATTATAAATGAAATTAAAACTTACTTGAATAGGACACATCAACATTTCTGAGACACCACTAAAACAGTACCTATTGGCAAAGGTAAGAGTGTGTGGCTGCCCATCTGGACTATATTATTAGAAAATACCAAGTCAGTGACCTCAGTTGCATGCTAAGACTCTTTTAAAAAGGGAGCAAATTAAACCCATGTAAGAGGCAGACAGGAAATAAAAACAGGAGTAGCAATCAATAAAACAGAAAGCACATAAATAAGAAAAATCAATAAATCCAAAGCTAGTTTTCAGAGTAATAAATTCAATAAACCACTATTCATACTTTTTAGGGAAAAATATATCTAGGATGAGTTGGGGAAAGAGTGGGCGATGGATATGATTAAAATAAACAAAATGCATGTATGAAATTCACAAATAATTAATAAAAATAGTTTTAAGTGTGAGGAAACAGATAAATCACGAATGAAAGAAGTGACATCCCTAAAGAGTCTGTGAATATCATATGGGTGATAATACTTCTTAGAATTTTACCAACAAAACTCAACCCATTTTGATTAAGAGGATAAAATCCTTTAAAGACAAATTTTAAATGCTAATGTGCAAAGAAATAACATCTCAAAAATCTACTGTAGAAATTTAGTTTCTGCTAACAAAACAAAAGAACAAAACCTTTCTTTCAACCCAAATCTAGGAAGTTTTAATGGAAAAGTCAACCAACACTTTGGGAAGACAAGGCACCCAGGCTGTACAAAGGCTTTGAGAAATCAAAATAGAATGAAACCTTGTGCATAGCTTGCTTTGGCTGTGCTGCTAAATATAGCCTGGGTAGGGTGAACAGTGGATATTTAGTTCCCACAGTTCTGAAGGGTGGGAATTTTGAATTCAAAGTGTCAGAAGGCACTTTTCATTCTGAAGTATCTCCTCTTGACTCACCCCCCCTCCCCTGCTTCCCTCTTCACATATTTAGAGAAAAGAGCTATGAAATATCAACTTCCGGATACCGCATGGCTGCTGTAGTTACTAGTTAAAATTCCATCACCCCAACTTGGTGGAAGAGTTATTGGCAGCTGATGGCTGTTGATGGAGGGAGAGTCACTCTCTGTGGGTGATGTGGCCACTGGTAGATTGCTCCTGTGCCTATGGATGTCCACTTGTCCATGTACAATAGGCAACACTAATCAGGCTCGGGAAGGTATTAATATAAACAAACAAACAAGTAAATAAATAAATTAATAATAAACACAAAGTTGAGAGTAAGAAAAGGTGAGAGCATTAGGCAGAGTTGGAGGGAGGTAGTAGTAGATGGATATAATCCACATACATTATATAAATGTATGAATTTTTCAAAACATAAAATAATACTTCAAAAACTTTAATCTTAAAAGCCTACAACTATTTTATGGTAATGTTTTAAGTTGTAACTTTTAAATTATAACAGAACTACCTTCTGTTGCTAAAATTTATGTAAATGCACCCTTAACATTTTGTTTTATATAAATTATGTCTAAATGAACACATGGAAATTTCATGACAAATCTCCTATATGGAATGCTCTTTTACATTAAATTACATCATTTGGCCATCTCTGAGTACATTTCATTGACAGAGATCATACACATACACATGAATAATTAATGAAATTAAATTAATCAATGAAATTAAAACACAAACACACATACATGAACAATTTCATTTTTAAACAACAGAGATCATAACAAATAATTCCTTCCATCCAAAAGGCAGGTACCCATCTAAAACATCCAAATACTTTTATCCTATTATTTTCAGTGAGATTTCTGGTCAAAATTCATCATGTTTGATTATTTCATAACTTTCTCAATTTCATAAGTTTCCATACATCAAAAGTATTATGATAACATAAATCTATACTTATTCCACATCTTTCTTCCTAATGGTTTCATTTCTTCCACTCAATAAATATCCCTGGTTGCTTACATTGATGATCGCCTGGATAGTTTCACACCCTCTGTTTTACTCCGCCTCACCACATTGACCAGCAAAAGTGTTCATCACTGTTACATGATTCTATTGCCAGGTAAACTAAAAGTCTTACTGCAATCTTCATCCAATTCTGAGTGACACAATGGAGAGATATTAGCATAGAGAGTAGATTAGCTGTGCCTTTTAATGCAACACAAACTAAAAGAGCCAAAAGTATCATCACAAAATACGTAAACAAGATTATAGAATGTGGTACAAAAGCCAGAAGAACACTTAAGTGACCGTTGAAGAGGATTAGGAACACAAACCAAGAACCAGGGGCTGAGAACAGGATCAACAAGATTAAGATTTTAGGATTAATACATCAATTACTGAACTCTTCAGAATCATGCACAGAAATGGAGAAGATCCATTTACAGGGATGAATTTTGATAAAGTAGCCTGTATTAAAACAGTTTGTGGATAATTGCCCCCAAGGTACTGTACCTGTCTGACGAAATGCTTGTTCTTGTTTGCATGAACCCACACAAGTCCTGCTATTCTGAATCTGGAAGTCTTCATGTAGACAGAGAACTGGGATGAAGGGGAAGGTGTCGAGACATTTGAATTAAAAGTTTGAATATTTGAGTTAGCCAACCATCAGTGTTGAAGCCAGATTTTTTTTCCGATTGAGTCTTGATTTTCACCCTACACCATAGCTTTTCTCACATCCTTGAATTATTCTCAATAGTTCTTTGTAAGCCCTGCTCTTCGTTCTTATTTGTCTGTTTTTGTGATTCAGTTCTGTGCATATTTAAGAAGGTACTTGTAATGTTACCTGTCTCTGGCCTCACACTCTGCCAAGATCCTATCTTACAGCAGCATCAATGGCAGTCACATACTAGTGAGATACCTTATTTGGAAAACTTTGAGAGAGGGTTTGATAGAGGTTTGTCTTGGTTGCTAATATTATTATACATGAAGCAATGATGTTGACAACCTTTTCCAGGATCTACATGTACACATTTTAGGGAACAGGGTTGAGAGCCCTTGTTGAACCTAGCTTAGACAATGTCAGAATCAAGAGCTGATCATGACCACATCTCTTACTTTTAACAGACTTATCACTTGAGTAAAATGAAATCTTGAGCAAAGTGGGATGACCTGAATTAAGACACGGAGATAAACTATGATTTGTGAGAATGCATAGAATCTACAAAAGACAGGGAAACATATTTTTCTGAGTTCATTGTGCAAAGCCCAACCCACTCCACAACATAACTGAAAACAGCTTAAAATCCACTCTCCTACCTTTCTGATAGCATTACAAGTTTAGTTATTTTGCCATCCTATGAACTGTGTTTAGACTTCAACCTATTATAGAATCCATCAGCTATTAGGCTGGATCCCAGAAGGACACTCCTTTGTGAGTGAGTTCTTGGTTGATTCTACCATTCTTAACTGAGTTTAAGCTGTTCTGACCTATCATGAGCTGTCCCTTGATCTTTGCACAAAAACAGACACACTTGACCTACCTACGTAATTGTAGTTCCCTCAGTAATTGCAGCCACTATGTCTGAGAAATGTACCTTTTAATGAAAGGAGAGATATTTGTATTAGTTAGAGTTACTATTGCTGTGATGAAACACCATGAACAAAGCAATTTGGAGAGGAAAGGGTTTACTCAGTTTATGCTTCCACATCACAGTTCATAATCAAAGGAAGTCAGGACAGGAACTTAAGCAGGGCAGGAGTCTGGAGGTGGGAGCTGATTCAGAGGCCACGGCGGGGTGCTGCTTATTGGCTTGCTCCCCATGGCTTGCTCAGCCTGTTTTCTTATAGAACCCAGGGCCACCAGCCCAGGGAGGACACCACCCACAATGGGCTGGGCCCTCCTCCATTAATGATTAATTTTAAAAAAATGCTCTACAGCTGGTTCTTATGGAAGTATTTTCTTAATTGAGGACCCCTCCTCTCAAATGACACTAACCTGTCTCAAGTTGACATAAACCTACCTAGCATAGTACTGTTTCTTGTTCTTCTCCATACCCTTGAGCATGCTCAGTATTCCTAATGACTCTGTAGGATAAGATTTGGTATCACAGAGAGCACAAATACATCTGGACGTGGAGGTCATGGTCAATATCCAGTGTGATTTATGGAGTGTTAGTCACAAAAGATCCTGCCTCCATTATAGTGGATTTGTATATAGTTTTATTGGATTATATAGATTTGTTTAATTGTGTGTATGTGTGTATGCATGATGGGTATGGCACACTTGTGCCACTGCTGGTTTGGATGTCAGAGGGCAACTTTGTTGAGTCACTTCTCCACTTCCACTTTTGCCTGGGTTCTGGAGAATTGAACTCAGAGTCTTGTGTGGTGAGGACTAAGTTGTCTCAACAGTCCTTGTTTTATTCTTAAAAATAATAAGTATATGCAATGACATACTGAACAAGAAAATATACTTGAAAGAATAAGTTTTTCTATATTTCATAGGGGAAAAAATGAAAGAAATGAAAGAAAAAGAAAATCCACCCAGGAAACCATAAAATTGTTCCTACCTCTTTTTTTTTTTTTTGAGACCAGGCTAGCCTCGAACTCACAGCCTCCTGAGTGCTGGGATTAAAGGTGTGCGCCACCACTGCCCAGCTTGTTCCTACCTCTTAATCTTTCATATGAAATGATGCTGTCATGGAGTAACTCTGTTTTAAAGGAAGAGAATTGGGGAGACTCATGCAGAGAGAGGTATTTTACCTTCAAGAAGGTAAAGGAAACCACTGTCAAATCTAACATGATTTTCTCATTTATATCTAAATTAAACATCTGCAGTCTGGTGTGGACAGACAAACAGAACAGAGACGGCTGTTGCAAAGCTCTCTGCTGCCATCTCCATTCCCCTGCTCTTTTTCTAGGAGCTATGGTATTCTGATGTCACAGCACTCACAGATGGTCCCAGATAGAGTGTTGTGGAAGAAATCTGAGTCTAAGTCTTGCCTGCCTCCCCGCCCCTCCCCTCCCTGAGGATGACTGCAAAATGGAGCTTATGATTAGAGGATAGAATTCAAGACGATTATTCCAGCTTATGTTATTAATTAGGAGCACTTTACACACAAACAAGATGTGCAGAGGAGCCTGTTATTAACATAACAAAGACATCTTTTCAGTATCTGCCATTTTCACACACATTGGTTCCCAGTCATTCCCGGAAACAGTTAGCAAAATTCAATTGTTGAGTGCACATGGTCAGAGCTTTCTCATTTCCCGTCTTCAGTGTAGAGCATCCTGGAATGAGTTACTGAAGGGGAGTTTAAGAACAGGAGTATTGCTGGTTTGTACACTCGGGTGGAGTGCTTAACAGCTTGCAAAACACATGCATCCGTTGCCTCATTAATCTTCGCAGCCATATGAGACATATTACTAATATTATTGCCACTTTGCAAACATGAGAAAAGAAACCTAGCAAGCTTAAGCAACTTGCCAAGACTTCATGCTTATTAAACAGTGGGGCAGGGAGTACACATGGCATTTTCGATTGTTTGAGGGATTGTCTACAGCAAACAAAAACACAGCCAGCAAATTCCAAAATAGAAAAATACCAACCTATGATTAAGCACAGCCCTTTCAGAATATAGTGGTCTATCTTTGTTAAGTGCCATACATCCTTTGCAGGCCTGCAAGCAGTGAGTGTTGTTTCTTAGATCATTGTTGCTCAGGTCTCATTCATCTACAGCTGTCATGTTATGTGTGTGACCAGTCGCCAGTAAGACAAGAGACCAAATGGAGACTAAGAATTTGGCCGAGTGACTTAGTTTCTGTTGAATATTTGTTTTAACAGGGACTTTTTTTAAAAATGTCGTCCAAAAAAGTTAATTACCTTTTCATTTGGGTCTGTTGAATTTATAGTGATACACACCACAACATATCAGGGCAGGGGATGGCCCTGTTGTTCTTGGTTTGCATGGGAAGCCCTACTTGATGAGAAGCTTTCTCTGCCCCTTTCTCCAGGACATTCTCAGTAGCTTCTCCAGAACCCTCCCATGTTGTTTTAGCGTGGCATATCTCTGACGGCCTCTTTTGCATAGTTTTCTGAAGGAAATCTGGTTTGGATTAACATGCCCTTCAGAGTCTATAATGCCAACTTCTAAAGCGAGGTTCCCATTGCTACACACTCACAGAAAAGGGGCACAATTTTTTCCCTCTTTTTCTCCCCCTCCTCCCCCTACAGGATTTTCATGGCACAGAAGGCAGGCAATCTGTCATTCACTCCCTGTTTACGATCTTCAGAGCTAAAGCTGTGTTTGAGATGCTTGTCCATGTTCTTGTTGGTTATTGGAAGAATTCAGCTTCTTGCATTCTAGTACCGAAGCCCCTGGATTCTGTCCTGTAATGGATGCACTCAGTTTCTAGAGGCTGCTCTCAGGTGGGAGCCATGCAGCCACCTCCCAGTGTGGTTGGCTGCATAGCTTGCTTTCTCCAAAACCAAAATAAGAGAGGAATTCTACAGTTTAATCTTCCTTTAAAGACATAGTCTGATTAGATCATTCCTCCTCCAGAGGGAACTCTTCTTTCAGATGGACTCAAAGTTGACTGATTCATAGCCTTGTCTCTGCCTTAATTTCTTGGCATTTCCATCACTTCCAACTATATAAAAAAATATACTGTGTGCACTGGGGTCAGTATTTAGGCCATGTTTTAAAATTATGAGTAGCATCATGGTCAACACATGACCCAAGAACACAGTGAAAAATGCATTGGTCTTGCTGTCCTCTTCGAAGAATTCCCTGGGAACATTATTAACTAAATCTATAAAGTGCTCTTATAAAGAACTGTACTGGCTCTGGGCACTCTGCTCTCAGTTCCACAGAAGGAAGAAACATCTGTCTTCAGAGGCATTCGGACATCTCTAAAGCCTTTCTGTAACAAATGCAGAGCCCTGGATGTAGCCTAATGTGGCTCTGGTACACTGCTGGGATTGTGCACATTGCAGACAGCGATTCTGAGTGGGAACCTGTGACTGGGACATGGGGACTGAGGGCCGAATCAGGACAATCAGGCTCTGCAGCTTACAGTGCAGACACAGAGTACAGCGCATGGGAGCAACTGCTGCTGTCTCTTCAGGACAATTGCTCAGATGTTTTCTTCTGAAACTAAGAAACAACAACCAGAATCCACACAAAAAAAAAAATCTAAAATAAGGTGCCACTAGCTGGAACTCATCACAGTTTTGTCACCAGGTAATAAAAGCGACAGAAACTTTTGAAATCTGAAAATGATGCTGAAGAAATTGAAAATCACAGTTAAACATTCTACTTGCTTTATTAAAGACCAGCAAGCTTTAAACTGTTGCCTTAAAAACAAAACAAAACAAACCAACAAACAACAACAAAAACAATACTCATGGTGGGTGGTGATTATATCCACAATAGAAAAATAGATCATTAGAAGTTAATGACTTTTGTCTTAAGACCATTCAGTTCTGTTCAATAAAAGGCACTAACATTTACAAAGTGCTTTAAAAAGAATATTTCATTATTTCATTGATATTCTTTTACTTTTCAAAACCTAATCTTAAAAGTCTCAACTTTCTCACTGTGGTTTGTTTCATCAATTAGGTTGTCCTAATGGGGGAAAAGAGAGAATAGTGCTCCGTGCAAGCGGCAGAAACGCCAAGGCAGAAAGAAGAGGCCATCTTCACAAATGTGGCAGAGGAAAGTGTACAAACCCCACTGAGATAGATTAAAATATATCAACAATTTGTTCAGTTCATTAACAAATGAGGCAAACAGTGAATGTTAGAACAGCTTCAAAGAGGAACTCAATGCATCACACATTTGTAGTCCTGTGGAGAATGTTGAGATAAAATTACAAATGAATACAAAACCAATTAAATGGTTTTAAAAACTAGTGTTGACAGACTCACCCTCAATTGTAAATATTGGAATGGTTTGTATTTTGTTGTTGCCATTGCTGTTGTTACTGTGTTGGGGATGGAATGCCACACAGCACTCTACCACTGACCCACATCCCATCCCCACAGTTCGCATGCATGTGGGCAGGGACGATTGATATCACTCTTAATTTTCTACAAAACTCACTAGTGTAGAATTGTGAAATGGCAAAGTTTAAAACAAAGTCATGCATCCTTTCAGGAGCAAGCAATCCTTGGGGACATTATCATTTTGTTGACATAATCTCTAGCAATCTCTGTGGCCCATTTAAGACTCGTGCTTGAGTATTCAGAAAGCCCTCCTTTTAAACAACAAGAAAGGGGTGCAAAAAGACTGCCCATTCCACAAGCCTGGAACAAACAGTATGCATTATTAAACTCACAAGAGCCTTTGTCTGCTCACTGGTTCACATGCTTGCTGAGAAAGAGTTGAATGGATACTGACTTTCTCTATCCTGAGTCTAAACAGTAGGCATTGGTGGTGAGTCATTGACTACTTTGAAATCTAAATCTTTTATTTAAAAAGGACAGCAGGATTAATGACATATCTCAGTTTCAAGTTAGAATAATGTAATCTACTTCCTAGGGTACAATAACTTTTAAACCTATTGAATAAATTCAATTTTTGAGCTAAATGACAAAACCTGAACTTCTTTGTGCTTTACTAATAAAAGTGTTACTAATTAGTGAGAGGAATCCCTTAGCACTAATGTATACAATCACATGATCAAATTAGTCACAGCAATAGGCTGGGAGTATAAAGATGGGTCCATTTTCCCTAGGTTAGTGGTTTTACATACAATGGATTGAAACTGTCTGCCTGCTTTTAGAATGGACATCAGATCTGTTAGTCTAATTTAACCTGATTTTAGTATATCCTGCCCCAGATCACTGAATGTTGTAACTCAACCTTTCTTTTGCAAAGACAGCCTGCCTATTCCAGATTGCTAACAGAAGGGACACTGTGGGAACATCTTGATAATTGAGACATCGTTAGTCTAATTACTTATATCACACCCCTGCTTCACCTTCGCCCTCCCCGATTTCTTGCAGAAGCATCTGCTAAATGTCAGTCGTTAAGATGTGTCAGACAGAATCCAGAGCTGCATAGCTGAATTTACTGGGAGGCAGCCAGTAAAGAGAAGAGGAAGAAAAATATTTCCTCTGAATTCCCTTTTCTGGTGTCCTGTTAGTTGCCCTACAAAGTGAGAAAAGAGCCCAACAAAAATATAAAAGTCAGGATATTTATGAGAGAGAGAGAGAGAGAGAGAGAGAGAGAGAGAGAGAGAGAATAGGGGAGTGGGTGTGGGTGAGATTTACCAGCCAAGCTGGGTAAAAGTGTACACATGCGGGAAAAAGCATGACATCATTGACAAGATTCATGTGCCTGTTGATAAATTAATGACTCCCTAAATAGGGCAGAGAAGGGAGCACATAAAACTCAGCCCAGTACTTATGCCCTGATGGATCAGACCTTAAAACGTGGCTATTGAAGCAGATGCCTGTTCTCTGTATGTCTATTTGGGAATAATATTGATCAGTGCCTGGTCACGGAAAAATTATAAATAGTGTGTATAAATTCGGGGGAGAGAAAAGCAACTGTAGATCTTCCTTCCAATAAGTCTCTTACAGAGCCCCATTATGTGTGGAATAGAGTTCTCACCAACAGCAACACAGCAACCCTGCCTCATTTCATCCTTCAAGGGGCTACTTAACAGGAGCAATTGCTGTATCAGGGTCCATGAAGGCTTAAAAAATTCAGGAAAGAAAGATGTATCTGCTCTAACACTGCCACCCAACTTTGCAAAGAACTGTGCCATTTGCAATCTTTCATATGTATGTTCAGTGTCCTGGAGTACTCATTCTCAAGGTAGACTTTCCCAGGGTGACATAATTCCACTTCAGATCTACTATGTTAGAACAGCCAAAGAAGACAGTTGAGTTTTTTGTTTGTTTGTTGTTTTTGTTGTGTGTTTGTTTTATTTTGTTTAGGGGAATAGCGGACTCTCAAACCTACTTTAGGGAAGACTCATCCATCTCTGCAGCTGCCAAAACTATATGATCAGTCTTTCCTAGGGAATAAGAATATACACCTAGGAATGAGCACATAAAATAGGTAGGAAATCAGTTACAATTAAAATAAAAACAGCGTAATGACACTTCCTCATTATCATATAGAAAGACCAAGGAAAAACATATAAACAACTAAATCTTCCATTACCATCTACTGAAACAGCGCATTCAGCTTACCATGTGTCTTTCCTCCAGGCTAGGCAGTGAGGGCAGACACTGCTATGGTCTTCCAGTGTCCTTTGAGCCTATGACAATCTGAGGCACTCAGTATTTGCTGCATGAGGAACTTAGAGTCTGTAACCTCTCTGACTTTGACATAACCCTTCGGGGTCTTCATATCTCACAGATTTCTCTCTAATGCTGCACTGTTCTAATTAATGACTGCAGTACTGCTGTTAGGTTTCCTCCTTCCATTCCCATCACAAAGGCCTCATAGGAGTTTGCTCTACTCCACAGAGCCCATTCCACTGTTTTCAAAGTCCATTCTGCCTCTGTATTCTTTAGTGGGAGAAGTGTTCCACAAATTAATAATTCTGTACTCCAAAATATGAATTTTGTTTTCAGGAGTCAGTAATAAAATGAAATGGGGTAAAACTAAAATGGAAAAGTAAACTTGCTCTCCATTTCTCTCCCTTTGATATATCTTTTTACAAAACAAAACAAAACAAAAAACCCTCTGAATATATATTAGGGCCATGGAATCATTCACTCTGCTCTTTCCACTGTAGCAGACATTAACCAAAACCGGAATTTTTCTCACTGCTCTGGTTCCTGTAATTTACCATTTGGCTCGGGCTTCTGTTGAAACTGCTCTGAATTATTAAAGTAAACACCGTGTTTTCCTTTCTCTGAAAACTTTACAACATTTAATAAAAGAAGCATACTTGTTCTCTTAATGATATTTATTGGACAACTATCCCCAGGGACTGGGTATCTAAGTTATACAAGACATGGTGTCTGCACACTTTGCCAAGGCATGGATACAGGTGTTGCACAAAAACTACCAGTGGAAATATTGATACATTTCCGAGGGTGCAAAGAAAGGATCTCAACATTTGTTATTGGACTCATGAAAGATTACTGAAAACCAAGCTCCAAGTGGAGATTTGCAAGGACGTGTGTGCTGGAGGTGACTGAGAAATGATAAAGCAAATCAGGTGAGAGCATCAAACATGAAGCTAAAACACAGGAAGATCGTGCGGAAACTCAAGTCTGACACAGCCAGAAAGCAAGTATGGAAGGGGGCTGAATGAGATGGGGAGGTGGGAGGAGCATGGACGACAGGTAAAGATAGATGAACGGATAGCAACAGAGTTTATGAATGGGCCCAGGTATTATTAAGCAAGCGGTAAAAGGGGGATAATCCCGGATGAGAAAAGCCACTGCTGTTTCCTTTGTGGATTAAAGACAAATGGCTAGTCATCTGGGATTAGAAACAGACTTCAGCTATAGCTGGAAATGATGCATAATGCATGCGTGTTGTCCTAAGCATACAAACTGGTACTAAAAAGTGTGAATCAATCAATCATCAATCAACTTTCCATAACTAAGTCCAAAGTTAAAGAAAATGTATACTAGAACACAAACTTTACTTTTCATTTATCATTTTGGCAAGGTTATAGTGCTTGGTCAAAACTATTCTGGAAACAATATAAGAGAAGTACAATGCGTGAACTTCCAATAAAAGTGCAAATACACACAAACTTATAGAGATGTTAAAAAGATTTATGAAAATACTGTTATGTAACTGTTATATCCTTTGGAAATATCTGGGAATATATCCAAAGCTAGTGACCATATATGCATGCTAATATATGAATAATGCACAGAAAATTCATTTTAGTGCTATTTATAATATTATGAAGACTAGAAACAATTCGAATGTTCATTACTACAAAACATACTCAATATAGTGTAGACATTTACTATGGTTTTCCTAAACAATAATAGTTCATGGCTTTGTCTTATCATAATGACAAGTAGTCCATCCCCCTGTCCTCTCACTATTGAATTATCTCATCTTGAAAATTAAATTATAAGGTCAGTCTAAGCAATATATTTTAGCCAATACATTTTTGTATTTGCCGTAATGATAACAGAAACCTATTTTACCTGACATTAGATGTCATATATGACATCCTATGAATAAACAGGAAGTATAAAGCAGGATATAATATGATGTAACCACTACATTTTATTAAAATATATATGCAAATGTATACTCAGATCTATGCCAATATTTACTAAATATATTAATTTAATAACTTTACTTGGCAGAAGTCAGGGAAATTTTAGTTCATTATTTATATTTCTATGGCTTAAACGTTCATCATTAGCATGTATTATGAAAACAATGAAGTTGTTTTGATTTGGAAAGAAAATCAGGTCATGAGCATGAAGGTTTCACGAAAATTAGATACTATGTTTTAAAAGGCTGACACAACCTTATGTCCTTTAAACATATTGGGTAAAACATATTGGGTTTCAATGTCAAAGATCATATTTATTGGAAAGATCTTAAGGCTTATAGAATACAATAAAATTTAACTTTATTACTAGTTTTGAGTTAGAAGATACATGATAGATGGATGGATGGATGGATGGATGGATGGATGGATGGATGGATGGACATGTAGAGGCAGAAATGTTCAAGAATGAAAGTGAACCAATCATTTCATCAAGAAACAATGTGACCATTATCTTAGAATTTTTATTGTGCTATTTCATAGCTTAGTACTAGACCAATCATGAAATAGCAAGTGCTACTAGATTAACATTGGATTAAACTACACTTCAGCTTCTACAGTTTAGCCACAGAACAGGAGAGAATGTCGGCAATCATGAGGGAACTAGAGGGACATAAGCTGCGTCTGAACTGCCTGCTTCTCTGCCCTGCGCTGTCAGCATTTTTTAAAAAATGCCAACAAGAAGGAATTCCTTTGACTGGGTTTATGTCACACATAGCTTCTCCTTTCTCTAATTTTATCTGGCTCCATCTACCAGATTTTAAATTTTATTTTATAGAAAGCAAATGTTAAAATAGAAGAATAGATGGAGAATCAAAGCCAAAGCCATGGCCCTGGCTTAGCTTGTCTTCGACTGTAATTTTTAAAATTTTATTTGTTGCTGTCCAGCTTTATTTGGAAGAAGCATCAGTGCTCAGGGACAACTGCAAAGTCACTGGGTGGTCTGCAGAATCAGGAAGTTTCAGGTGCCTTTTTAAGCGGCTATATGCAACTTATAAGTTTCTGCTTGAAAACTTGACATTCAATTGTATTAATTATAGTGTGAAGCAACGATGTGTTCAGGTAGCTTGATGGTCACTGGTATATTTTAAAATTTAAATAAGGAAGGTCATAGTTTAAGAAAAAATAAAATTACCATGTTAGTATAAAGTGCATATTAAAATTACACATTAAACATAAACAGTGAAATAGTTTTGTCTTTTTTTAGCTTAGCTCAGTTGTGATACTAAATGATATTTTTGCAATGCCAGTTTTTAATGTTCTGCTTTTCTCTCATTTTAGTGAGTGAAAAGTGAGCCAATCTTATCTGCTCTGCTACATCCATTCCTACCCTAAAATTTTCTGATTTTATAGCTCTGTTTCAAAGTAGTTTTATTTCTGCATATAGTTATTACTTGATGCAAAAGAAAAGAAAACTTGCAACATAATTTTTTAGATTTATTCATTATATATATGCATCACATGTGTACCTGGTGTCCAGAAAGGTCAGAAGAGGAATCAGATTCCCTGGAACTGGAGTTATGGATGGTTGTGAGCCATCATATTGAATGGAGCTATGTCTCCAGCCTCTTGCGTCATAAGTTCATCCCCTTGAACACCAGGCTGATACATAGTGGATGTCCATGTAGCTCTACTTCCAGGATGAATGGAGAGGAAACATGACTTTCTTAACTAGAGGCATCCAAGCTGACCAGTGGGAAGATATTACCAGCCTCCTTAATAAAAGACGATGATCATGGGTATCTGTCAGCTTTTCAATGTTCCATCTGTGCTGGTTTATTTTCTAACTAAATAACTCACATTTGTACTAAACTAGTGCTCAGAATTTAGTGATTGAGATAAGAAACGAAAGTCTTAAAATGATTCTTTTGACTACAGAACTCAGAATCCATAGACTTGACCCTTCCCTGAAAGCATGGATTGCTTCTATTTCTACTATGCACAGGAAATCACAAGGAACAGCATAGGAGTGCACATCGCAGAGAATCCAAGAGCACAGATGGCACCCATAATTCCTATATACAGTGAAAAATACAATCTGTGACTAACGGCCACTAAACCGCTGAGAGGAACAAAGGATTATCTGGATACCCCTACAGAGTCCTTAGCACTCTGCCACTGTGTTTATTTCCTTGAGCCAGTAATCCCCAGAAAGCCAGCCATACATGCCCTGATCTCAGGAGGGCTTGATGCTTCTGGTATTTGAATGCTCTTCTCTACCTTACCCCACCAAAATCTCGTCATCAGCTCATGAAATTCAGTTCCTGAAAAAGAATCGGTCAGAATGTACAGGGAAGGTGGCTAGCACCATTTAGTGTACTTTGATAGTACATCTTCTGTACTATCAAAGACAGTCCCAGCACTGAAATGGTTTTGACCAAAAGCTTGATCTGTTAGAGCAGTGAACCAGGACCTGGAGTTTCAGAGATGACCCACTGGAAAATGAGTGTGTGAAGTTGTGTGCAAAGGCTTAGCTACATATTATTTACTGAGAGGCGTTGTTGCTTCTTTTTTTTATTTTATTTTATTGAGATGATTGGGATCCTAAAAAGAAAAGCAATAAAAGAGCAAGTGAAGGAGGAGGTAGATTCCAAGGCTTAGGCACCCTGGTTAGGTCTGGCTGTTCCACTATTGGTCTCAGAAGGGTTTTCTACCTCCTTGCTCTTAGACTTTCTGATAAGGAAGGCAATGAAAGCATATGATTCAAAGGGTTTTGCAGACTAGCTAAATGAAAATACAGGAAGCACTTGGAAAAATGCCTGGCATATAGTAAATGCTGTTTGAAGGCAGATAGTATTACTGTGAGATTAGGCAAGGTACTTGGAACAGAGTCTTTAGCTCTTTGCCTCCACCTATGACCAGAAATGGGGATTTCATTTTTTTTCAGATATAATAGAAATGAGGCAAAACAATATTTTTTTTTAGAAAATAATTCTATCTCTGTATAAAGGAATGACAGATTTGGAAGAAAAAAAAACAAAACAGCTACTACTACATTCTATAAAACACTGATTTTTTTAAGTGAATTTTAACCAAGAAATGTAGAACAATTTCCAACAATTTGTGCAATGGGGGGGGGGGGGCGGGGAGAGACAGAGCTGGTTTTAATTATCTGAAATTCAAAAGAAAATTTCTGCTGTCAGATCAGCAAGGAAAGCCCACAGAAAGCACAGACTAGCTTAGAGATATAACAAGGTGCAAGGGATGAAGGATGAGAGAAGGGAAACTTCTTAGAGACACAGTCAGAACAACTGGAGTGAAAAATACCGATGTTCTTTGGCCACAATAAGGAAAATGGAATCCACAACATTCCAGATAAACCTGAGAAAGTCTTCATAAGACACAGAGAACATAAGGACTGTAACAGGAAATGAGAAGAAATAAATAGGATACAGGGTAAAAAGACCAGTCATAGCTAATTAAGCAAAGGACAATGTAATCCCAAAGTAACACTAAACTAGTAAATGTTTATTAGCTAAGAATCAAGTAAGAACATTGTTGTGAAAATGGAGCTGTACTAACATAGGCTGATGATAGTTTTATGAAAATAAACCAACACTTAAATTTTTCTTATAGTTAGGAACAAAAAAGAGAAGAACCTATATATACTCAAAAGAAGCATACTAACCCACCAAAAGTAAATGGTAAAAATAGGAAATCGGGCTGTATTCACTCTAGCCTCCTGAAGTAAAAATGTGAGAACATAAAGAAAGCAAATTCGGCCGGGCGGTGGTGGCGCACGCCTTTAATCCCAGCACTCGGGAGGCAGAGGCAGGTGGATCTCTGTGAGTTCGAGGCCAGCCTGGTCTCCCAAATGAGTTCCAGGAAAGGCGCAAAGCTACACAGAGAAACCCTGTCTCAAAAAACAAAACAAAACAAAAGAAAAAAAAAAAAAAGAAAGCAAATTCGGTGGGTAGAAAGGTTCAACTAAATATGAAAATAATTGAAAGAATATTAAAAATCCAGCAAGGAGGTGAGCACTTTAGTACAGCTGCTCTAGCTACTTTAGGTTTCTGTTGATAAATCAAAACTACTGAAGACTACATTGTTTGTTAGGGAAAGACGTTTATTCTTGGCCTACAGCTGTACATGCTGAGAAACCCAAGAACACAGGGCTATTTGGTCAACCTGATACCCGAGCTCCTTGGTGACTTTCAGTGCATCCAGAAGACCCAAATGGAATGAGGCAGCTGAGATTGCCTTCTTAAACAAAACAGTCTCCTTACAACAAACCCATTCACAGAAGAAAGACATTAATCCCATTTGCCAGCCAAATCACCTCTATTTAAATTTAAGGTTTGTTTAAAAATTAGTGCACAGGTATTAGACACTGTTATGGAATGTTTTAACAAAGCATGTTTTAGTAGATTCTCTACCCCGCCCCCAGACACTTCCACTCCAGCTTCCTAGGTCCCCTTATAACCTCTCCCCCAAGTCCCATGTTCATGCTCCTTGTGTCCTTTTGCACTGCCCTTCCTCAACACCTATTCTCACCCTCTGTTGGCCTCCTTTTTAGTTTTAGGCTTTATTCACACTTACATCCGTGAATGTATGTATGTATGTATGTATGTGTATATATATATATATATATATATATATATATATATATATATATATGTGTGTGTGTGTGTGTGGATGGATTGCAGCTTAGAAGACACTTATAAGAAAGAACATGTAGTATTTGATTTACTAAGCCTGGGCTACCTTACTCAATTTTTCTGCCTCCATCAATAATTCATTATTTTATTTTATTTTCAATAGAATTTAATTCCACTGTGAATAGTATGACATTTATGCTGTCCAGTCATATGTTGGTGGATATTTACAGTGATTCAATTTCCTGGTTACTGTGAATAGAGCAGCCATGAGCATGGATGTGCAAGTATGTCTGTAGTAGGATACAAAATGCTATACCCAGGAGTGGTATAGCTGGATCATCTGTAGTTCTATTTCTGTGCTTGTGAGAAAGTTCCAGACTCTTTTTCAAAGTGACTGTACTAGTTTACACTCCGGCCAGCAGTGTGGAAAGTCCCCTTCCCCACATCCTCTTCGGCATGTACCGTCACTGGTATTCTTGAAGATGGCCACTCTGACAGGGGTGAAATGGAATGGTAAAGCGGTTTTAATATGCATTTCATAGCTGGTAAGGATGCTGAGCACTTTTTAAAAATAACCGTTGGCCATTTTGTGTTTCTTCTTTTGAGAATCATCTGGCCAGTTCATTAGCCCATTTGATGACTGGCAGTTTGTCTTCCAATGCCAACACAATGGCAGTCAATTTCAACCTGAGTTTCAAAGGAGGAAAACCACAGTACCAAGAGGATGCTATTTTTACCACATCAATTTGTATGCTAGCAAATGCATCTATATAACCCAGGATAATTGGTCCTGGATTTTGATTTAACCATGGCACTACCTCTTCTTACTAGTAAGTCTGCTTTACAGAGAAAGGCCAAAAAGTCTCAACCCAGCACAAAGAACTAAGGGCAGCTAAGGAATGCTGAGAGCAGGAGAAATAGTCTTCCTCAGGGAAGAGCACACCAATTGGTTATTCAAAGCAAATGCCTTGAAAGTATACATACAATAACATTGTAGAGACGGAGCAAGTTACATAGGGATATATACGTGTGTGAGTGTGTGTGTGTGTCTGTGTCTGTGTGTGTAAATTATATGGATTATATATATGGATATACATAAAAGAAATATTGTAAATATTTCTTTACAAACAAAGCTTGATGAACAAAGTAATGATTATCATGAGTGAGAGTGAATAACTTGGAAAATAATTCTAGATTACATCAAGCCTTAAAAAAATACTCTAGAATAATAAAGTAACTCCTAAATAACTCTTATCATTTTTCCTTTTATTCAAAATAGATTTTTTTCACATATTATACCTTGATTATAGTTTCCTCTTCCTCTACTCCCAGTCTCCCCCCCAGCCCCCACTTCACTTCCCATCCAGACCTACCTTTTCTTATTATAAAACAAACAGGCTTCTAAGGGATAATAATAAAATAAGCCGGGCAGTGGTGGCTCACACCTTTAATCTCAGCACTTGGGAGGCAGAGCCAGGCAGATCTCTGTGAGTTCAAGGCCAGCCTGGTCTACAGAGCAAGATCTAGGACAGTCACCAAAACTGCACAGAGAAACGCTGTCTCGAAAATCCTAATAATAATAATAATAATAATAATAATAATAATAA
>CABHPP010130846.1:0-26320 GCA_902168425.1 Peromyscus attwateri | reverse complement strand
CTGTCTTTATGAACATTTACATGGATACCTTTAATGTCTACCCCTCTGCCATGAAGTTTCTTGTATTCCTGTCAGGGAACAAAGGTAAGGGCAGCCAGTTTTTTAATCTTCTGGGAGTTTGAATTGATTTTGTTTTTTTACTCCAAACTCATATTGGCCTTTGGGGAATCAGAATAAGTAAATCCAGTGGAGGTGCTGGAGTGGTAGCCCTTCACTCTTGGTGAACTCTGACTTCATTTGGTCCCTAAGCCATGGAAGGAGGCTGCCCCAGTATCTAGAGAATTCTCATCCTCACTGCAGCTGATTGTAAACCAGGGGCGTGAGTGAGGAGAATGACTGCCCCAAAGACCCGCTCACTCCTCCAGGAGTTTTCTGCTCAGTCATGTCCTACAAATATTCAGTGTCTTGAAAACATTCAAATGCCTCTCTGCATTGATAGCTATACAAAGTAAATTTAGATACGGCTGCATGAGGTCTCTATGTAAATGTGTGAGTATATATAAGTATACATTTATATGTGGGGGATTCGGCTTTAGATATTCAAACATCTTTGTTGGGCCTTCTAGACTGCAATCTGTCTGTGGCTGGGCAATGCTGCCCCTTTCAATTCTTTCCACCCACAGTGCTTTCTTAAGAGTCTGGCTCCCAGGACTGCCTTGATGTGGGAGAGGTAGACTACATTAATTTGGCTCAGGAGTGAGTAGCATTATGATGCAAGCTGTTGTATTCAGCAGTATTTCCCCCCCACACACACACACACCTTCTCTCAGCTGATATGTCATGCAAACCCTCCTGTGAGCAGCTGGGGTGGTATCCAGTGTAGGTGCAGCATGCTGATTCTTGACAGCTTGGAATTCCTAGCAGGCACAATGTGTAACTGCATAAATAATGACCACCGCAGACGAAGTTTTCTCAGCCTTGTTCCTGAGGAGACCCTCAGAAAGTACAAAACCTCAGTCTTTTCTAATTCACTCTTGTCCTGAAATGGTTTAAAGGGCTGTCTGGAAAGTCAGTCTCTAATGACTGAAAAATATTTATCTATGTGTGTTGTACCACTTTTCTCCATGAGTACAGATGAGTTATGGGAAGTTAAATGAGGCTGGCTGGTTTTAAATCCCCTTATAGACTGCAGTAACTTTCCAAATGCAGTAGGGTGTCACTTATGAGTTCAGACCTTGGTACTGAAGGGTGTACCTATAGCTGGAGAGTTTTCTCTCTGGGTCCTACCAAGCCCAGGCAGTCTGACAGCCCACTTATAAAATAAACACACAGACGCTTATATTATTTAAACTGTTTGACCTAATGGCTCAGGCTTCTAGCTATCTAGTTCTTACATCTTAAATTAATCCATTTCTATAAATCTATACCTTGCCACATGGCTCATGGCTTACCAGCATCTTCACATGCTGCTTGTCATGGTGGCGGCTGGCAGTGTCTCCCTCCGCCTTCCTGTTCTCTCAATTCTCCTCTCTGTTAGTCCCACCTATACTTCCTGCCTGACTACTGGCCAATCAGTGTTTTATTTATTGACCAATCAGAGCAACACATTTGACATACAGACCATCCCACAGCATGTACCCTGACTCTTAGCACAAAATTCATGAATCCCCACCATCACTAAGTGCATGCATATGGGGTAGTCCTGAAAGCTTCGATTTGGGCAAGATCAAGTCCTGTGTTTGATATGATTTTTCTAACCTTATTTCCCAGGGGAATCAGGTTGATATAGATTACCCACCATAAACCTAAGGCCTATGCTGCCTTAGAAATGTAAGGACATTTTAAATGTAAAGGCAGTGAATCTTAATTTCCAACACATATGTGTTTTGAATAGGTTTATATACTTGAATAAGTCAACGTTATATCTTGACTCAACAATCAGAGGGCCTTAGTAACGAAAATTATATGCTGTGAGGAGCTACAGAAAGCCATCTGTAGAAGAATCACTTTGAAAGAGAGAAAATGAGTGATCCTCTGGGTGAAATACGTTCATGGAATAATGCTGCCTTAAGCATCTTTGAGCCCGCTCATTTGCAGGTGAAACAATCGAAGTCTAGGCTCACGAGGCAAATCAATGGCAGGGCCTGGGACTGAGTCCTCTCTATTCCAATCACGTGTCTGATGTGTCAAAATCCCCTGGGAAGCCCATGGTAGGCTGGCATCACAACTCCTCCTATGACTGCTCTGCAGTCCCACACTAAGGATACTCCAGGCTCTTCGGTTTCATGAATTGACATCTTTGTGGTCATTAAACCTATTTGTTTCAGACCAAAAGATTTTCTCTCCTGAGACTATATTGAGAAATTAAAAATAAAGTGAACTGGTAGCCCCAAAATACCAACAGTTAAGGAAACATAAGTTGGAAGAAATGTGTCAAATGATGTGTCAGAGGTAAAGTGTTATTTCCATCAGAATATGTCCAAATGACTTTAAGGAAGACAGGAAACAAAAGCAACATGTACAAGAACCTGCCGAAAGGAAAACACGAGAATAGGTTGTAGTATGTTATCTATTCCATGTTTGCACACAACATGGAGTTTTGTGAAGTCTAGCAAGATCTGCCATAGCATCTGCCCATCATTATACCAGGGAAGGGGCTGGAGGGGGAAGGCAGTGTGCGTCTTTTCTCCTACCCTCCGTGTTCTCTTCCCATATTGCTTTTGTAACAACTACTACAATTGCTGCTAGCACTGAAATGTGCTACCCATGGAAGTCAGTGTGGTCATCACGAGTTCTGCGAGCCTTCTGTCTATGTCTACTGAATAATGATATGAAATACTCAGGTGGGTCAGGAGAAGATGCTCTAGTCAGGAGCCACTGTTACTTCACATAAGTGAAGAGGCAAGTTGATTATTTCAGAACAAGAGGGTGTAGTTATCCAGAGTCACTGGAGGGTCTTTGAGGTTAAATTCATGGTTGTGTTCGGTCATTTATCTGAGAATACACTGGGTTTAATAACTAGACTTGGGCCTGCCTCATCATAAGCCATGGTCACTCCCTAAAACCCCTCTGTCTTCTGCAGAGGCCAAGTGTCAGAGTGTTGATGGTATGTGATGGGAACCAACAGCCCTGCATCTTTCAAGTCTTTGATGATGGAGTCCTTCATCTTAATTAGCTGTTTACCCAGAGGCAGGGCAAGTTGCTTTATGTGGGTTTTCCCAATGTAACAGCCCTCATCCACAGGAACAGGAGACACTGTGAGATCATCCCAATTAAGCATGCCAGAACTGAGAAATGATCACAGGAAG
This sequence comes from Peromyscus attwateri, assembly GCA_902168425.1. Classification (NCBI taxonomy): domain Eukaryota; kingdom Metazoa; phylum Chordata; class Mammalia; order Rodentia; family Cricetidae; genus Peromyscus; species Peromyscus attwateri. Next base: position 23,072 of record CABHPP010130846.1, on the reverse strand, counting down.
GCTTGCACACAACTCACACTGTAGATAAACTGGCCATGACATCTCCCTAGACCTCTATACACTCTTACTCTGACTCATTGTTTAAAGTGAGAATGTGGGTGCCCCAGATGAGCATTCTTCAGGGCCGCTGGCCATCAGTCCCTGTTGCATTTGATTATTTCTCTCCCCCAATGTGCAGCTATTCTGGTTAAAAAACTTAGCTCCCTTTATTGATGGAAGAAAGTCTGGGGTAGTGGAAGCTGCTTCTGCTAGAATTAACATATGCAGCTTCAGCGGGGTTTTCTCATATGTTCCCATCACATTAGGGTCTACATCTTTGATTTTTTTTTTCTCACTCAAACCTGTTACTTCAGTAACAGATAGCTTGTGAGATTGGGAGTTCAGATTACCATGGAACTGAACGATTTCCAGGTTTAGGTTCTCCATGTGCTATGCAGCAGTACTCAGAGCAACAGGACATGCATGCAAGCTCCTAGGCCCTGTCTGTGGCACTTGAGCTGGGATTCAAATTTCAGACCCCCATTCTTGTCTTTCACTGTGCCATCTGGTGACATTAGGAACAACCAGAAAAGGTCTCTATATTCTTTGTTTTCCAAAAATGTTTGCAAGTGTGATGTACATGTTCACTTAGCCCCTTGCTTGTTCCTGATGGTTGAACAGGAACATCCAATGTGGAGAGTTCAATATCTTCAAAAGTTGCTCAGACCATAGATTGTCCATGCACTCTTTACTGCTGGAAGTAAAGATGCTGGCATCTTTATGCCTAATAAGATTAGATAACCAATTTCCAACCCCACAACTAACTCAGAAAACCCTTGTTTAAAAAAATGTTCCTCTAGAACCACTCTTGATGGCAAATTCTGTACTAGCCAGGATCCTCCAGAGGAACCAAAGTGTGGCAGTGTATGTGAGCATTTGAAGTACTGTGAATGCTTGTGCGCTTCGTCTCATATGTATATACAAAAGTGATGCAGGAAATTTAGGGGACCTTAGAGCTTAGAGGTTTAATCATTATAGTCTGGAGACCAAGGAAAGCAAGTAGTGAATTTCAGCATGACTTTAAGATTCTGAAAACCAGGGGACCCAATGGTGTAAAACCTGAGTCTGAAGGACAGAGAAGATGAGATGTCTCACCTTAAGCAGAGAAGCAAGAAAACAAGGGTGAGTTCCTTCTTCCTCTGAGTTTTATTTCACTGAGGCCGCCAACTGACTGCAAAGCCACCACACACGGGAGAGGCTCACTGTCCTAAGTCTGATAATTCATATGTTCATCTTGTCTAGGGTCTAGGAACATCCTCCTAGCTATACCCAGGAATGCAATCTGCGTGCTTTGTGTCCAGTTGAGTGACACATTGAGTGACTCACAACTCATTACCACACACAGATGTTAATTAGGAGGTGGCTCTGGGAAGCAGAGGCCTATGCCCAGGCTTCAGTCTCTTGGTGTAATGCACCAAGAAAGTCTTGAACTTAACTATCACCCCATAATTTTCACCTAAGCACAATAGTAGTCTAGTTCCTTAATGTTGTATGTCCTGAATGTTCCTTTTCTGTCCCTTCAGATAGAAATGCACTACACAGCATTTGTTAAGACAAAGACCTGGTTTCCTTCTGATTAAAATTTCTTTCTGCAGTGTAACCATTCCCATTAGCTCACTGCTGTTTAATGAAAAAGACAATTGCAAATTCACTGAAGTGTTGATCACAGGATGGAGTTTTCACAATCTGAACATTCCTCAATACACCCTATGCTTGCTTGAAATGAAATTCCCTTAAGAGTTTATCTCCTTATTCCTGTGTATGTGTGTATGGGTGCATGTGCTCTTGTGTGCACATACATGTGGAGAGATAAGAACAACCTTGGTTGTTAGCCTCGGAAACACCATCCACCTCCTTTTGAGATAGGGTCTATTATGGGCCTGGAGCTTGCCCATTATGATCAACAAGCTCCAGGAACCCATATGTCTTTGCATCCTCAATGCTGGGACTATAAGCATGCTACCTTCTGTGCCAGGCTTTTTATGTGGGTCCTGGGAATTGAACTCATGTCCCCATACCTACAAAATAAGCCCTTTACCAAGGGAGCTATTTCTCCAGTCCCTTTTCTCCTCTTCTTTTTCATCTTCATATGATGACTGGGAGGCGGTTGGTTTCCATGGTACAGAGCGCTCTTTGGGCTGTCCACACTGACTGCAGCTGCCCATCCACAGAGCATGGTGTTTCTCTAGTTACTAACCGTTCATATGGCAGTCTGAGGTGTGTTAGAAGCAACGCTCACATGCCTCATTTTCCTTCTTTTCTGGTAAAACAAAACAAAACAAAACAAAACAAAAAACAATTAGCAATAGAAATACAATGGCATTCAGGGCTGGACACTAGCACTTAGCCATGGCCTTTGAGCGTGTGTTCACTCTCAATTTGCCTGTACACGAATAGGCATCTTTGGCCTCTAACTTGTCTGCTGTCCTAACTGAGTATTTCATGGTTTTAGGAACTATTTTTTATTTAGTAATATAGGAAAGACATTGCAGGTTAGACTACAATTAACCATCAGGAGAACACGTGATAGTCTCTCTCCAAAGGCAGACATACAACCATGATTCTTTCATGTCTTCCCAAGCAAGCTTGAACACAGAGGAAAGGTCTCATTGAAAGCCCTGAACTGTGGATCACTGTGCCTTGTTTGGCTTAGTCCCTAGGGCGTGGGGTCACTACAAATGTATATGGAACAGAATTCACACTGCATCTCAATGACTCTCTACAACTTAACGAAGAGTTAACTTAGAAGTCTATCCATATAAAGCACTGAATTGCACATTACAGTTGATCACAATCTCACATGGAGACTAAGTGGTCATGTTGAGGACCACATTTGCCACACTATTAGCAGGAAGCACAGTTACGTAGCTCTATAACTAACACCCGTGGATGTGACTGACAGATACACTTTTAACTGAAAGTAGCCACGATGGGCACAGTTGTCCCTCCACTCACACAGCATTTTGTTCCTGTCATGGAGTCTCTTCTCCGAGTCTCGCTGGAACATTCCACACTGTTTCATGCTGTGTGCTGATGCACAGCTCTCCGCCCATCATTTCATCTGCAATTCCAAGCTTTTTTGATTTTTTTTTATTACAAATTTAACATTATCATCTGAAAAGCACACGGGGAAGGAGCCAAGGCCAGTGAAGTCCATAGCATAAACGCCTGGAGATTACCTCCGTTCCTTTCTATCGGAACTTCTAGAGGCTTCTATTCACATGGGGAGGAAACAGGTAACATGGAATGTTTAACATGAGTTTGTACTAACAGAACTCTCTGCGGTTCTGGAGAAAGTGAAGAGGCCTGTCTGTTTCCTTTCATTGCACGTATTCGAAGTTTTCCATCCAGACACACATCTCTTTCCACTGCTGCTAGTCTCTGCCAGCTATTTATTATTTTATTAATATGTTAAGCTTATCTGTAATTTACTTACAAATTGATTAGTAAGAATATTCATATTATGCCCTTGTTTTCCTTGCGCTAAAATGAATTAACGTTATAAAGGAGAACTCTTTCTAAAGCAATTGCCTTGTTTAAATTAGGCAATAAAATTGGATTTCTTAATAGCCATGCAATAAACCCAGACTGCTTTGTAATCTGCCAAGTGCCCTCACATATAACACTGTATCTGATTCCCATGTTAGCTTTGTGCATTCAGTGTATTTGGCTTGCCAGATCTACAAAAGTAGATCGAAGGAGAAGAGAAGGTAAGACATTCAGTTCCTAAGCTAGTGCTGTGTGATGACCGCACCCTACACGTTGAAAGTTTTAGTGAAGGAAGCTTTGTGTGTACCAACTCCTAGGACTGCTATTGCTATACCACTCCGTAATAAATGTCTCCTTAGGATTCCCCCTCATCCTCCTCTTCCTCTGTTTCCTACTTCCTCTCCTCTCTCTCCCACTTCCTCTCTCCACCCTGTCTCCTTCCCCATCTCTCTCTCCTCCTGTCCATCTCTCCTGTATTTCTGTCTGTCTGTGTGTGTGTGCTGCATGTACCTGTTATCGTTGGTGTGCACACAAGTGGTAAGTGCTTGTGATTGTTAGACATCAATGTTGAGTGCCTTCTTCAGTTCCCTGAGACAGGGACTCTCACTGAACCTGGACATCATCCATCAGTTAGGCTGGCTGGTCAATGAGCCCAGCGATCTATCTACTTGTCTAACTCACCCCAGAGCTTCTGCTGCAGTGTTTGTAGAGGGTGTGGGGAGGATCTGAACTCAGGTCCTCAGGCTTCTGCAGCAGGTACTTTCCTAACTGAGACATCACTCCAGATACTATTATAGCTTCTTAAACTTGATCACCCATTAATTCACAGGTGTGCACAAATGCTCTCCAAGAAATTGGTACAAAGAGTCTAAACTGTGCTTGGTTTTTGCACAAAGATTTGCAATATGTGTATTTATATGTACAAAGTATCCTGCATGGGCTCCTGTGTTTGAGCATTTGGTCTCTAAAGTGGGGGGGGGGGGGTTGCCTTTAAGAAGTGGAACTCGGATGAAGAAAGTAAGTGTCTTAGTCTTGAAGGTGATAGTCCAGCCCTCTGCTTCCTGATTCAGTCAGCTATGACGAGCCTTTTCTACAGGCTCCCACTCCTAAGAACCCTGCTATGCCATACCCACCTTGATGAAATGAAACAGAGCCAGAATAAAATTAGCCTGTCCTCTCTCGAGGTATTTCTATCAAGTATTTTTCAGAGCAACTAGAAAAGGAACTAATATGACATACATAGTTACTGTTTCACATTGTTTCCCAGGTTACTTCTTTTAGGATCGTGTGCTGTGTTATAACAAGCGGGGTTTATGAGCCTGACAGTGATATGCTCTGAGAGAGCCAGTGTTACCAGTGTGATGCCTGCATATTAAGTTAACCGTGGTTCTACCCATCTCTCCTCTGATTTCTTTCCGTAGAAGTGAATTCTCAGCCACACACTAAAGTCTGACATCTCAGGCTGTCCTTTTCTCTGTGTGATCTGCCAGTGCTGAACAGATCTGCATTATAGTTTGTATCATGACTGAGGAATGATTGTTTTTATTTCTGTTCTATCACTTTTTCCCCTGTCTATCAAAGATATACTTAGATATACAGAATTCACAGCTATTAAGTAATCTTAAAAAATATTCCTTTTAGAAAACTTGCACCCACTTATTTTTAAGCAGCATTCATTTGGGGCCAGCATTTATTGTAGCAGCAATCATTAACCTGCTAATATTCACTCACCTCCTCTGACTCTTCTAGATTCATGTGTCATAGTGACATTAGGGTGCTTCACTTTTGGAAGACTTTTATCTTTTGTTTGTGTATGTGTGCATACCTGTATGAGTTTGTGCCACGTGTGTATCGTTTCCATGGTGGCAGAAGTGGGTGTTACATATCCAGGAGGTGAAGGTACAGGTGTTTGTGAGCATCTATGCCGGGGATAAAACTCTGGTCTTCTACAGGAGCAGGAAGCTCTCCTCGCTTTCTGGATCCCTACTACAGCAGAATAAGCATCAAAAAGCATTCCATAATATTGTCCTATCATGGCAATATTTCAGTGCTTAACAAGTAGTTCAGTGCATAAAGGTGCCTGCTGACAAGTCTGAGAACCTGAGTTCAATCCTTAGGACATACATACATGATGGAAGGAGAGAGCTGACTATTCTAAGTTGTCCTCTACCTTCACAAGTATGCCTTGGTACATGTACACATACACACCAACTAAACAAAAGATAAAAAGACATTATTTCCAAAATAGTTATTTTCCTCAGGCCTGAGCACAGAACCAGACTCTGCAGGTGGGAACCAGGAGCCCGGAAGCTGTGGCGTACACTGGCATCATAATTAACCGGCTTGTTCTCTGTGGTGAAGTGAGATCCACTGCAATCCCTGTGGGACCCTTAGTGGCTGCTTCGCTTGACCACCATAGCAGTGATGATGAGGACAAGCTGTGGGATGGATTCTTCCTGGAGTACACTTGAACACTTACTGGTGGGAAAAAAAGCAAGCATAGATTTCAGCTTAAGTAAGGGTCTGAGAACCAGGGAGCCATCATCACAGCCCTGATAGAACTTACTTATTATTTAGGTAATATCACTAAAATAAAACACAAAATTAAATCATGTGGGTGGATGAAAGATAAAACCAGTTGCATTCTGCCTTGCAAGCTTTCTACTGTAAAGGATGGGGCATAATTTGATGAAGGAAAGGGTTCTAATATTTCAGACAGATGCTGGAACCCTGATGAAACTGGCCATCTTAAAACCCTAAGATTTTGTCTTGATGCCCTGTCACTGCTGTGAATGGGATGCTGAAGTTACCCACTATCACTATGTAGGGAGCTCTATGTAATTTTAGCTGGAGTAGTGTTTCTTTCATAAATTTGGGTGTGCGTCTGTTTGGTGCATGTACTTCCTTGTCTTTAGAAGCAGCTTGCGTCCTGTGTCCAAAATCCTGTGACCACTTTCCTGGGGCAGACAGCTTGAATAGGATACTGTGTAGTAACAGGGCATCTCATAATAGTGTGACAGAAGGACTGTGAGCAGGTCCTCAGGGTGGAGCACAGAGGAGGCGGGAACCCGGGATGTGGCCAGTTTCACAGACACAGATGGACTTCTGGGAGGTATGACACTTAGTACCCCGGTTCTAACAGCTTGCTTCCTTTGTTGACGGAGACACAAACTCTACCACATCAGACACTTAATGAGGTCAGAGGTTCCCGAGTATGATAGAGAAGAGGAAGTCTGGAGGAAGACGAGTACAGCTCACTGGATTTACGAAATCAGGGCACACCTGTTTGCTGCCCTAAGAACTAAACCTTAATGCAAAGGCACAGAAAGGCTGAAAGCCTCAAGACACGTACTGTGGAGCTATCAAAAGAGTCCACATAGTTCATGGATATCGCAGATGATTCTCAAGCACGAAGCAGCATGAGTGGTAAAAAGTGACCTTGCAAAATGATGAAAGGGTCGACCAGGAAAACACGAGTATTCTTAATTTACGTACTTCTAATATTCCTTTGAAATACATCAAAAGAGAAATCCACAATTCATAGTAAAAGATTTCAATTTATTTCAGTCTGTAACATATCAAATTTTTGGACAGAAATTAGTAAATCCATTGACAATTTAAACGATAAGACTAACAAACTTGTTCTAGTTGACATGTGCAAATCACTGCATCTCTAAATTAAGAATACAAATTCTTTTCTAGGAGATCTAGAACATTCTCCAAAACTGACCTGCTGTGAGACTGGAAAGATTTCAATAATTGTCTTTGTTTCATTTTCTTTTTAGTTGTGAACAGGTATTTTAATACAGTATGTGCTGATTATGGTTTTCTTTCTCTAACTCTTGCCTCTGCCCTCAACTTCCAAACACATCAACAGCCTTTTTCTCTCTCTCTCACTGGGATACAAACAGTCAGCTGTAGCAGCTCTTTCTTTGTAACTCCAGCTCCCTAACAATGACATGCAGATTTTTTAAATCAATCATGAAAGCTTGGCCTTAGCTTAGGCTTGTTCCCAACTAGCTCTTAAAACTTAAATTAACCCATTTATATTAATCTACATATGTTGCCAAAGGGCTTGTTTGTTATCTCTCCTCAGTACTGTATATCCATCTTCCTCCACTTCCGGCTGGTGAATCTCCTGTGCCTTAGATTCTTTCCCAGAGTTCCTATCTCTCCCGAGAAATCCCACCTATCCTCTCCTGCTTATTTATTGGCCATTCAGCTCTTTATTAAATCAAGCAGAAGGTGCCTAAGGCAGATGAAGTAAAACAGAGACACATCTTTACACAATGCACAAAGATTATCTTACCATCCATCTAAAAATAATAATAACAAAATTAGATAAAATAAACCAGAATAGGACAAAATAATAAAAGGTTAAAGGAAATGCTCTAGAAACATGTATAGAAATGCAGAGACACACAGAGAGAAATCCCATAAAACAAAAACCAGAAGCCACAATATGTACAAAAAGGACCTACAAGGTGAAAAAAAAAAAAAAAGAATCTGGACAAAGCATTATTACATGAAGAATCTCCTCAAATGCCGCTCCATTCACTTTGTGTTGGCCATCTACTCTTGGGCGTGCTGCCTGCCCTTAAGTGTGTTTGTATCCCCCAGTGAGACTGTTGGAGAAAACTAAGTTCTCATTTGCAAGCTTCTGGATTAGAGATGTGGGCTTTTGTCCCTTTCCTTCTCAGCACTGGGAACCAATCAGGCCCAGACCCATGTAGGCCTTGTGCATGTGACCATAGTCTCTGTGAGTTCATATGTGTGTCAGTCCTGCTGGGTTTAGAAGGCCTTGTTTCCTTCGTGTCCTACAACACCTCTGGCTCTTACAGTCTTTCTACCTTCTCTTCTGCAGGGTTACCTGAGCCATGAAGGGAGGGAATTTATGGAGACATTCCATTTAGAACTGAGTATTCCAAGGTCCTCACTCTCTGCGCAATGTCCAGCTGTGGGTCTTTGTATTTATTCCCAGCTGCTGTAAGAGAAAGCACCTCTCACGATGGCTGAGCAAGACACTGATCTATGAGTATAATGTCAATGAGCGCAATGTCCTTAGAAGCCATTTTGTCACAATGTTACTTTAGCAGAACAGCAGTATTTGGTTTTCTCGTAGGTCACTGGCCTAACGACTCTCAGGTTCTTGACCACCCAAGCAGTGGTTCCACCTTATGGAGTGGGCCTTAAATCCAATCAGATACCTGCTGGTTACTCCCACAAGTCTGTGCCATTATTGCACTAGCATGTCTTGCATGCAGGTCACAACTGCAGATCGAAGGGTTTGTAGCTGGTTTGACGTTTACCTTTCTCCTTTGGTAGCATTCAGAGAACCTTCAGTACTGTGAACAGTGGCTACTAGAAGTGAAGGCTCAAGGTAGGCATCAGCTCGACTTCTCTGTGTCCAATAAGTTGTATAAGGTGTTGTCTTCAGCACTAGGGTCTTTCCATCATTTTGTGGAAAGCAACCTATACAGCCTCAGGAACAGTCTGGGTTGTTCAGAGGTTCCCATGGGACCCCTTTGGTTAACAACTCAATTAAATGTAACCCATGCACAGTAATGAAGCTTCATTTGGTGACAGGAGATGTCCAGTTGGGGCTCTGTCTCCTCCATTACTTGGCAATTTAAGTTATATTGCCTTCATATATTTTAGGAAACTTCTACCGTATTAGGTTTTCATACCATGCCTCAAATGGCCATTAGTTTCAGATGTCCCACCTGTATTTCCTCCCTTACCTTCTCTCCCCTCCCCTGTTTGATTCTCCTGTTCCAGCCCCCCTTGTCCACCTATAACTATCTATCACCATTCTCTTTCATACAGAGACCCTTCCCTTCTTCCCAATCCCTTACTCTACACCTACCCTCTGTGGTTATATGGAGTGTAGCCTGCTTTTCAAAGACCTAGCTGCTAACATCACACATAAATGAATACATATCATATTTGTCATTTAGGGTCTGTACTACCTTAGTATGATTTTTGTTCTAGCTCCATCCATTTTAGCAGCTGAGGAACATTCCATTGTATTAAATGTACCATGCTTTCTTCATCCATCAATGAACATCTAGACTGTTTCCAATTACTGGCTATTTGAATAGAGCAACAATGAATATGGTTGAACAAATATCTCTGTAGTAGGATGTAGAGTCCTTTGTGTATATGCCCAAGAATGGTATAGCTGGATCTTTAGGTAGAGCTATGCCCAGTTGTTTCCTTAGGAATCCCCACTATCACTGACATAGTAGCTATACAGGTTTGTATTCCCAACAGCAATGGAGGAGCGTTCTGTTGACCCCAAAGCCTTGTCAGCATTTGTTTTATTGATCTTGGCCATTCTGGATAGTGTAAGATAAAAAATCTCAGAGTAGTTTTGATTTGCATTTCCCCGATGACTAAGTATGATTAAGAGCACCTCAGGCATTTGTTTTTCTTCTTTTGGGACTTCCTCGATTTGTTTTCTTGACGTCAAGTTTTTGAGCTCTTTATATAGTTTAGGTATTAGCTATCTATCAGATATATAGTTGGTAAAAATATTTTCCCATTCTGCAGGCTGCTGCTTTGCCCAAATGAGGGTTCCCTTCACCACACAGCAGCCTTTCAGGTTCATGAGGACCCATATATCAATTGTTGTTCTTGGTGCTTGTGTTCTTTTCAGAGAGTCTTTTCTGTGCTGCTGAGATCAAGACTATTCTCACTTTCTCTTCTATCAGATTCAGTATATAACTAGCCTTATGTTGTGGTCTTTGGTCCATTCGGAGTTGAATTTGTGCAGGGTCATAAGTATGGTTCTATTTGCATTCTTGTACATACAGATATAAAGTTTGACCAGCACCTTTTTTTTTTTCCAGTTTGTATTTCTAGCTTTTTTATTTAATTAAAAAAAATCAGGTACCCATAGGTGTGTGGATTTATGTCTGGGTCTCATGTTAATGCCATTGATTAACATGTCCCTTCCTTATGCTAATACCATGTTGTTTTTATTACTATAGCTCTGTAGTACAGTTTGAGTTCAGAAATGGTGCTATTCTGTCTTTTGTTTTTCCATATAAAGTTGAAAATTGTCCTCTCATATTCTGTGGAGAATTTGTGGGAGTTTGTTTTTTGTTATGTGTTTTTGTTTTTCAAGACAGGGTTTCTCTGTGGAGCCTGTCCTGGAACTCACTTTGTAGACCAGGCTGACTTTGAACTCACAGAAATCCGCTGGCCTTTGCCTCCTGAGTGCTGGAGTTAAAGGCATGTGCCACCACCACCTGGCTTTTTGTGGGATAGCCATTTTTTTACTATATTAATCCTACCAATCCATGAGCATGAGAGATCCTTCCATCTTCTGATACCTTTTAAGTGTTCCACTTGCTTAATTAGAGTTACCCCAAGATTTTTTGGTGGCTATTGTGAAAGATACTGTTTCCCTAATTTCTTTCTCAGTCCGTTTGTCATGTGTATATAGGAAGGCTAGTTATTTTGTGTATTAGTCTTATATCATGCTACATTGCTGAAAGTGTTTATTAGCTGTGAGAGTTTCCTGGCATCCACGGTCCCATAAATTTGAGTATGTTGTGTTTTCGTTTTCATTCAATTAAGAATTTTTCTGTTTCTGATTGACCTATTATTCACTCAATATTGAGTTGTTCAGTTCCCATAATTTAGTAAGCTTTCTCTTGTTGATGTTGTTGTTGATATCCAGCTTCAATCCATGGTGGCCAAAAGGATGCAAAGCTTTCTTTCAATTTTCTTGTATCTGTTGAGACTTGCTTTGTGTCCAAGTATGTGACCAATTAATTGCAGAGAAATATGGTGATATTTTATTTGTACTGAAATGTGATTTTATTCGTATATTAATAAATAAAGTTGCCTGGGGGTCAGAGCTAATAGCAAGCCATAGCAGAAGCTGGGCAGTGGTGGTGCATGCCTTTAATCCCAGCTCTTGGGAGGCAGAGCTAGGCAGATCTCTGTGTGTTCAAGGAGACAGCCAGCATGGAGACACACACCTTTAATCTCAATACCAACCATAGAAGACCTGGAAGTCTGTACAGACAGGCAGTGACGAGGAGGTCATGTGGTTGGGTTTACAACCAATGAAAAGGCAGAATAGGAAGTCTATAAAAAAGACAGACAGACAGGAAGTAGCTCTCTTTGCTGAAGAGGACAGCAGCAGCAGTGAAGGGTAAGGTTTTTAGCTCTTAGCTCTGACCTCTTGGGCTTTCATCTCTGCATTGGCTCTGTGTTTCTTATTTAACAAGATGGTTACATCTACAGGGAAAGTTCCACAAGCTTCTGAGAGGAAGGTATATTCTTTTTGTGCTTGGGTGAAATGTTTTCTAAATATCTGTCAGGTCCATTTGGTTTATGATGACATTTAGCTCCAGCATTTCTTTTTAGTTTTTGTTTTGATGACAGATCTATTGGTGAGAGGTGGGTATTGAGGTCACTATCACAGTATGAGGGTCAATATGAAATTTTAGCTGTAATAGTGTTTCTGTTATAAATTTATGTGCCCCTGTGTTTGGTGCATAAATGTTTAGAATTGTAATATCCTCTTGTTGGATTTTTTCCTGTGATGAGTATATAGGGTCCTTCCCTGTCTCTTTAATTTGAAGTCTCTTTTGTCAGGTATTGAAATGGCTAGCACTGGCTTGTTTCTTGGGTTCATTTTCTCAGAAGATCTTTTCCATCCTTTTGCCTTGAGGGTATATCTATCCTTGATGTTAAAGTGTGTCTCTTGGATACAGTAGAAAAGTGGACCTTGTTTTTATTATCCAATCCCTTAGTCTGTGTCTTTTTATCAGGGAATTGAGTCCACTAATGTGGAGACACATGAATTAGCAGCGATTGTTGATTCCCATTATTTTGTTGTTGTAGTGTGGGTCCTCCACTTTTGATCTGCTAATCTGAGATTATTTATTCCTTGTGTTTTCTTGGGTGTAGTTAACCTCTTAGGGTGAAGGTTTTCTTCTAGCCCCTTTTGTAGAGATGAATTTGTAGATAGGTACTGCTTAAATTTGGTTTTATCATAGAATGTCTTTCATTCTCCATCTATTATAATTGAAAATTTGCTGAGTATAATAGTCTGGGTTGGCATATGTGGTCTCTTAGTATTTGTGTAGCATACATCCAGGTTCTTCTGGCTCTCAGAGTCACAAGTGAAAAGCAATTCTCATAGGTTTACCTTGTCTTTTTCCCTTGCAGCTTTTAATATTCTTTGTTCTGTATATTTAATGTTTTGATTATTATGTGTTATGGGGGATTTCTTTTCCTGATCCAATCTGTTTGGTGTTCTATATATTTCTTATATATTGACAGATACCTCTTTCTTTAGGGTAGGGACATTTTCTTCTGTGATTTTTGTTGAAGATATTTTCTGCACTTTTGACCTAGGTTTCTTTTCCTTTCTCTTGCATAGTGTGTGATGTTTTTGTGGCTTTCCAGGTAAGGAATGCTTCTGAATCCCTTGCCAGGTGTGGCCACTGGGAATCTCAGTAGAGCTTGTTTCTAGGTATTGAGAGCTGACATGCTGGAATGGGAATGGGCCTGACATATGGGTGCCTATGAGGGCCCACAGGAGAGGGGAAAGCTGGGTTCTGTGGAGTGTATGGGGAATGGACAGAGAAAGGGAAGACAGGTCCCTAAAGGCAGTCTACTACAGGTCTGGGGATGAGACTGAAGAATTGGGATTGGAAAATGTGAGAGAGAGTGAAGATTGTCTACCTAAATCCCTGATAGGTGTGGACAGTGGGTTTCCAGGGAAAGACTATCTTTGTTTCTTTGGGGACAGAATTCTGCTCTGTTACCAAGACTGCCCTCTAACCATTAATTCAATTGTCTCAACCTCCAGGGTTCTGAGATTGTAGCCTTGTGCCACCACATCCAGCTCTGATAGTGTCCTAAAATCACAATCATATAACAGTAACCACCATAAAAGGAAAAGAAGAAAACAAAACCACAATTGTGTATTGGGACAGAGCACATCCCAGCACGTGTCGAAAATTCAAGCCACTGACCTCCTATCAGGAGGGTTACTGTAGGACAGCAGGAGCTAGAAAACGTTAGGGGAATGTGTAGCAGCATTCTACTGGTCCTTGAGTTGATCATTTTTTTATAATTGCTATGTGAACCCTACTGTTCTTATTTGGTTTTCCACATTAAGAGTTGGGGATGCTCCAGACAGACTTAGCTGTGGTTGTGAGACTCACTGGCACTGCTGTCTCCACAACAAAAAAGAAGATTTACACCTGGTAAAGGGGTAATGAAGGGAGAAGGGATGATCTAAGAAATATTGGGCACATGTCATAGCTTAGGTTACTATGGCAGTGACGAAGCACCGTGACCAAAAGCAGCTTGGGGAGGAAAGGGTTTATTTGGCTTACATGTCCACATCACTGTTCATCATGGAAGGAAATCAAGGCAGGAACTCAAGCAGGAGCCATGGAGGGTTGCTGCTTACCTGTTTATTCCTGATGGTTTACTCAAACTGCTGTCTTATAGAACTCAGGACCACCATAATGGTTTGGGCCTTTTCCCATCAATCACCAGTTAAGAAAATGACCTATAGTCAGATTTTATGGAGGCGTTTTCTCAGTTGATTTTCTCAGTTGAGGTTCCCTCCTCTCAGATGACTCTCGCTTGTTAAGTTGGCATACAGCATATTTACATAACATTGGTGTCAATGTTAAGGAAATAGAGATTTTAGAACATTAAAACTACTGCAGAATCATATAATTATAAACACAACTGGTAAGCAAAATAGAGTAAATAAGTTGTATTTTAGCAAGATCTACGTTTTATATTGTGCTGTAACAGCTAATAATTAAACTGAGGATCCGACTGAATACAAGATTTTCACTGTGGTTATGAAAGAAGCTATCAAAGTAACCCAACAGAAGTGAGGACGAGGTGAGCTGGGCAGCTAGCAAAGGGCATAGTTGCTTCTTCTCTGTGAGGCACTTGGATTTGCAGAGACTTCAAAATAAAATTTTAAATTGTGTTAAAAATTCCAGAGGCATGCAGTTTTATGCACCAGATAATGCGGTCATTGCTTTGAAGTCAAAATAGCAGGGGCAGTCATAATGGACCATCTTCATGCCTCTTCTATAACACCTAAACCAACAGCAACATGTATAACACAGAGTTGCTAGAATTTTCATGCCTGGGTGCTAGGGTGTAAAATGTGGCAAATGCTCTCAGAAGTGACAACAATTGGAAGAACGTTAAATTACACCTGGCGTTATAACTATGTTTAGGGACGTATGCTGAGGAGGAATAAACACATAGGCATGAGGATGTCCACGTAGCTTAATTCAAAATAACACAGAATGGAAATCCTCAAACGTCTCTCTCAGTATGAAAGCTATAGACCTGCTGTAGTGGGCTCCTCCTTGGCAACGAAACAGAAGAGATGTGGGCTGTATACAAGAGTGCATGCTCCAAACCTGCAGTGAGAGGCAGTGCCAGGGACTTTCTGAATCACTGGTGAGTTCTCTACATTGGTGTGGGTTCTGGGAATGTAGGGCTGTCTATAAGTAAACATTTAGAGCCAAACACCAGCTATGCACATTTGACTTTATGTAAGTTATACCTTGATGAACATAACAGTGAAAATAGAAAAGTATCTCATTCGGCTAACAGAACACTGAAGAACTCTTTGGTGTGTATGTGCACGTGGGTGGGTATGGTGTAAGACCACATGTGTGCAGGAGAGATGAGCCCATGTCTATTCAGAGGCTGGAGGAGGATGTGGGTCCCTTCCCCTAACCCTCTTCACCCCATTCCCTTAATACAGGGTCTCTCATCGAACACAGAGAAAGGCAGCAAATCTCAGTGTTCTTCCTGTTCCCATTCCCACCCAATTCTGGAGTTATAGGCACCTGGGCAACCATGACAGGCTATTTTAAATGGGACTGGAGATGTGACTTCAGGACCTTATGTGATTCACCCCCCCAGTCTTCAATACATTCTTATCTGGGTTTACACAAATCACAGCTTCTAGAATCAAAGAGAAATCAAGAGTACTTGCAGCTTTCGGTGTCCTATCCTTGTTTCTCACAGTGCCACTTGATCCCTGGTAGAATGTGAAGCCTGTTCGTATCACTGTCCCTCGCATGCCACGGCATGTCAGGGAGTGATGGAGTGCTTTCTTCTGTCCCCATTTCATCATGGCCATGAAAGTAAGAGCTGACCCCACTCCAAATATTGCTTCTGTGCTAAAATTTAGAGGAGAAAACATTTGTCAGGACCCAGCCTGCTTATTAGAAAATTAAAAACATGTCTTAAATCTCAACAATGGACAATATCCCAAGGTTGGTTAGCTAGCCGACAGTTAGGCCTTGGGAATGGAAGGTGGCAAAGTAGTTGGGCTAAGAATGATTGATACAAAGTGACAGCCGGTTATGGCAAAAGACACTTTTTTTTTTTTTTTTTTGGCAATTCTGTCTCTTCTACTAAGAGGCTGGTTTCTACTTGTGTTATTTAGATCCTCAATGGGAGCAGCCATGCCATGGGCTTCATTTGCTTTCCATGCAAAGGAGCATCCTCAGTGTTCTCTCAGGAAACTAGGGCCACATTGCTCAAGACCTTCTTTCCACCTTGTTCCCAGATAAATCTGGAAAGTCCTTCCCATGTCACATCGCTGTTCCTGGTAGGTTGGGACTCTGAGTGTGCTGTAAGCAGAATGCTCCTGTCAAGGACCATGAATCTTGTTCTTGGTTCTGTGAGATGTCCCAGCATGTCCTGGCAGCTTTGCTTCCAAGATCCTAGTATACCTGAGCAAGTGTCTCCAAGGGAGGCTGACACCGAGTTCTGGTTGGATGTCGTCATAGTGTTCTTTACCACAGAGATGTTATGAGAAAAATATTTAGATTTTTCCTTGGAACAGAAAAGCGTAATTTGCTGCCTGACATCTTAGCATCATGGACCTTCCATTCTAGAGAGCCGTTTCCAAGTCCTGCAGCATCTTACCTTACGTCAGTTGAAAAATGAATTCCGACGTCCTATTTTCCACATTGGAAATGGTATGACAGGAGAGGAAATTAACCATGAGAACATAGAGCGGGGGTAAGCGGGGGACGATGAGGGTTTTTCTAGAGCAGGAATGTGGGGCTAAGGCCTCAGATCACCTGTCTGTGACCTCGAGTCCAGCATTCTATTGGCTAAGCCCTCTATGGTGTATGGATTTCAGTTCTGTTTCACTTTGTCCTTCTCCTTCCCCTCTCTTCCTCCACCAAGGATCTCATGCAGCCCAGGCTGACCTCAGCATCATTATGGAGCTTCTGATCTTCTTGTCTACCCATCTTCCAAGTGCTGGGCTGACTAACTTCCCTCATGCTGGGCAAACTCTTTACCAGCTAAGTGATATCAGCTCTGACTGTTAGGGACCTGTAGCACAGCAGCAATATGAGACCACCCCAATTTTCTAAGGTATCCAAAGAAGATTGTGAGCTAGATGAGACTTGAAATATTCTGTTGTGAGGTCAGAGGTCAACACACAGTCACTGTCATGCAACATTACCATACCAGGATGACTGTACATTTCCAGGGCTAGTTTTCCTCCAATGCACAGCTGGTTGGGTATGGCTAGCTGGAGAGCTGGGGAATTCGGTCCAGCGTTGTCTATGTTAATTCACTTTTCATGATGAATACAACTTGGAACAGATTCCTGTGGACAGTGAAGGTGACCAGGAAGAGGTTAACTCTGTTTCCCAGGGAGAGATGTCAGGGCATAGCAGTACTTGGGAGATGAGCATGGAAAGGTCTAACTCAGCTGCACTCTGCTTCCATGCTCTATTTTGAAATATGTTAAATTATGCATCTAGAGAGATGCTCGTCTGAGGACTGCTAGTCTGAGGGTAATATAGTGGGAAACAGAGGGAGAGCCTACAGTTTGACTGATACACATTCATTATAAATAAAGCCCAGAAACTTTCTCCAAAAGATTCCCAAACTACTGAAAACCCAACTTTTTACATCCTCAACCTGGAAGGATGAGAACACAGATGCTGTCCAACCGAGACAGCAAATGCCCGACAGACTGACCTCTACAATGATGCTACAGAAAGCAAGCCTTATTGGCTCCAGAAACGTAACGGTAGATTTCAAGTTAGTAATACAATTTCTGGTGTAAGAATTTTCAGCATTTGCAGAATATCCTTTGTGACATTAGAAGCAGAAAATCACTCTACCTGCTGAATCACTAATGGCCCTCGGTTCCCAAACTCCAAATGCAAATGTCATGCCTGTATTCCAATTGTGAAGCTAATTAGAAGCTGTAGGGCTCTGGTGTTCAGGATCTGAAGGTTCAGAGAACTAAATTCCATCTACAGAAGCTGGTTCAATATCGCCATTCAGAGAAAAAGAGAGACTGCTATAAATACCAAACAAAATGCCATTTCCAGGCAATGTAAACTAGATAACACATATAACTAAAAACCATATTTAGAGAATGACTTTGCAGTCATTTAAGCAGAAAATATGTCTATTACATTTGTTTATTGTGGAAGGGAGTGTGCATGCTCTGTGACACATCTGTGAGGTCAGAGGTCACCTTGTAAGCATCTGTTCTCTCTACCTGTGTGTCCAGGAATCATCAAGCTTGGTGGCATGTGCCTTGACTAACTGAACCCTCTCCTGGTCCCAAAACATATTTATTCAATAATTAGTTTTAAAAGATGTATCTAGGATCTGGAGAGAAGGCTCAGTCATGAAAAACATTGAGTGATCTTCCAGAAGACCCTGGTTCCTGGCACCCACCTGGTGGCTCACAATGTCCTATTGCACCAGTCTAAGGTGATCCAACGCCCTCTTCTGGCCTGTAAGGGCACTGCATGTACATGGTGCACACACATGCATGTAAAACACCCATACATATGCATAAAAATAATTTTAAAGATTAAAAAGTATGGTTCTAGACCTTTGATATATGCATATATATAATATTACACCTATTTTCTTCTCTGGTTTGGCACATAGAGAAATGCCACCATTTCAATCTCTTGCATTTTTAGCCAATGATGAAGCATTAAATTACTATCAACATTTCTGACACTGATATGTATAAAAATAAATTATTACAAATATAAATCTCGTGTTTCTGTAATGAAGACTGGTTCTTTACTATTCTATTTTTGTTATTGTGGGCATATATACAATTTAAAACAGCTAGTGATGGCCTGCAAGGACAACTTAATTATAACAGAATATAAAAGAGGAAAACTACACTGTCTCATGTCCGTAAATAGTCCTGATATTAATGCCTTGAATGGCTGGCTACCGAATAAGTAATTATTTTTGATCAACTATTTTTTTTAATTTTGAAAAAGACTATCAATAAGACAAAGTCACACAGCAAATAAAATAAATTGTTATTCGAGTTTTCCAGAACAACTGCTGAAACATAGAGCATATTACGTATAGAAAACACAAATGAGACAGGGTGTGTGAATATAGAGTATTTAAATACTTCCATCCATATCTTACAGGGAGTCGCAGATTTGAGAGATGTTCTACTAAATTATGCACTGGTCAACCGTTGATTGGAAGGGGCATTTGCATGTGTGCACACACAGCCATGTATGAAGATGTCTGGTGTGCATCAGACACTGAGGTGGTTGACTCAATACCAAGAGCTTCGTTTTCTTTTCTCCCTCTATTTGACAAACACCCACTTTATCAGACTTGCCTTTTTCAAGGTAAATGGGACGACAACACAGAAAACTTGGCAACTGATGCTGTTACTGTTGGGGTAAAAGCAATGATTTCTGCAAAGCAACTTTGTGACATACTGTGAGATTGATAAAAATATGGAACATTTGACCAGTACGTCTCCTACTGCAAAATTAATTGTACCACAGGGATTATTATATGCCTGCAACTTAAAGTAACATTTAGAGAAATTCCAATTAGCAAGTACATTCCTGGAAATAATTCACAAATTTTAATCAGAATTTTTCATATGTGCATAGTTGCTCCCCTGCTTGCTGATTTACAGACATTTAACCAGAGCAAAAATAGCATACATGCATCAAGATGCTAGATACAAGGATGCTTACAGTAGAAAAACATAAATAATAAATTATATTTCTATAATATTTTCAAAGTAGGCTTATATTAATTTTTAAAAATCATCCTCTCTTGGCTGATTGAAAAAAATATTTTTGCTGACATTGAGTAGTTATAATCCATTATAAAATTTTGTGACTATTAAGAGTTGAAGAGAGCCGGAGAGGTGGCTCAGAGGTTAGGCGGCTGGCCTGTGGTGGCAGAGGTGGCGAGTTTGGTTCCCATGAGTGCAGTGTGTGTGAGTGACATCACGATTGGATGAATCAATGACTGATTGATCAATCAATCGATCAATCGGGAAAAAAAAAGTTTTAATGCTGGGCGTTGGTGGCGCACGCCTTTAATCCCAGCACTCGGGAGGCAGAGGCAGGCGGATCTCTGTGAGTTCGAGGCCAGCCTGGGCTACCAAGTGAGCTCCAGGAAAGGCACAAAGCTACACAGAGAAACCCTGTCTCAAAAAACCAAAAAAAAAAAAAAAAAATTAAAAAAAAGAGTTGAAGAATATTTTTATTTCATTGGAATGTTCCATAATATATTTTGATTTAAAAACAGTTTATGGTACCTTCCTCCATTGCTTCTCTTTTTAAATGGGTATACAATTAACACTATACTTGTTAATTTGCTAAATCCAAACACAAAATGGTTAGCTACATCCTAATCTTGCTTCATTGGAGGAAGCACCTGTGTGGTATTGCAAATGTGGCTGAGAACCCAAAGTTGGGGGCCTCATGGGTCCTTGGGGGGGGGACCTACTGCTATTTGTCTACTAAATGGATAACTATATCCATTTATACCATTTATATCAAACTCCCATCTGCTTTTATCTCTCCATACTCATTAATTAGTGCAGCTGTCAGATCTCATCAGAGAAGTATCTCTGTGCAGTGAACAGTGGTTAACACACAAACTCAAAACTGGTTCACAGTATAGAGAACAGTACCTGTGGGGTGCTCAGCCACAGACAGAAGATCTATACCACACCCCTCTCCATGGCTCAGAGACCATCATGGAAGAGAGGCTGAAAAGATGTAAGAACCAGAGGTCAGAGGTCAGGAGGACAAAACCTTATCATCTGGAAATGGCAGGACCCCTGCAGTCATGAATTCACGTGTGCTTATCTGCACACAATCAAGCCAGTAAACAAGGCAACAAAGTTAGAGAGCCTCATGAGCTCCCGCCGCTAACTGAGAGGCTATGGACACCTGATGGCTTCTGGGGAAGGAAGAGTCAGTTTTCTTGCAGAGTATGGCCCCTGGTAGGTTGACCACACACACTACAGTAGGTGGCCCAATGCCCAGAAGTGAATGGATATCACAAATTAGAGGTGATAAATTTTTAAATTTAAGAAATAAAGAGAACACAAATTGAGGTGATTGGATAGATGGTGGGGTGGATCTTGGAGGATTAAGAGCTGTAGTTGGGGTTGAATATGCTCAAAATATATTGTATGAAATTCTGAAGGAGTTAATGAAAATATTTCTATTAAAAATTCACAAAAAAATGAGTATAAATACCAAAATCTTCCATTACAGGAACCTCACCTCTTTTCCTAGATACCAACTTAGCTCTCATGGCTGGTGCTCCTGACAGGTGATAAAGACATTTATATTTTTAATTACGTGCATGATAAAAAGAAGCATGTAACAATTTAAACAGAGATCTGAGCACCTAAATTGGGGGTTCCCAACCTTCCTGATGCTGCAACCCTTTAATATAGTTCCTCATGTTGTGGTGACCACAACCATAAAATTATTTTCGTTTCTATTTCATAGCTGCAATGTTGCTACTGTTATGAATTGTAGTGTAAACATCTGTGTTTTCCTATGGCCTTAGGTGACCCCTGTAAAATGTTCATTTGACTCCAAAGAGGTTGCAACCCACAGGCTGAGAATACTTGAATTCAAACTAATTAGCTGTGGCAGACCCTTGCCCGAGGAGAAAGGGAAGTTAGTGTGTGCAGTATTTAACGCAGCAGATCCACGTAAACCTGTGTCTTTGCTGAAACCAGTTCATTATCCCTGAAGGTTACAACACAGGGTGGCCTCTTCCCTTCCAGGAACATTGCAGCTGCAGTGAGGTACAGATATAGGAAAGAAGATTGACACCCTCAGTGGATTCTGCATTGATAATACATTGATACTAAACTGTCATCCAAAAGCAAAATGCACCCTAGAAAACTGATAAAAGTATTTAATCACAAGTTGCTGAATTTTTGTGTATATAACATGCATCATATACTATATGTATACCTATACTTACACTAACGATGACACAAATTGTGACTATCTTGGAAAGGAACAGCTGTGACTTACTGGGAATGCTCTCTCCAGGGCACATGACTATATTCCACTTGGGCTAGGGCTGGCAGCCATACTGGCACTGATCTCTGGTGAAAACTCATTATACCACCGTGAGAAACAAAGCTATTGATTCAAGACATTTGAGAAGTTTATTTACGTCTTCCTTCAGTTCAGACAAACACCGTGGCGAAATGTTTAAACAGACTCTGTGCCAGCACTGTGTTATTGTTTATTCAAATGGGAATGAGTCGCTCTGGGCCCTTAAGAGGTTCCTAATGACACCTCCCTCACAGATGGCCCACTCCTCTCTCCACCCGTGTGGCCGACCACAAAGCACCATGTGGCATCTGGAGTGATGTCAGACTCATGCCCGGACCCCAGTCCAGTCTTATTCATGTAGCCATCATGGCTGTGTCGAATCTCTCCCATGTCACCTGTGTCTCTGACATAGTGTCAGGCTTTGGGTTCTTGGGCCAGCCGTTTAGTAACAGTCACACCTAACAAGCCACTGCCTTGGTAGCTTTCTAGAACTCCAGGACTCTAACTCCATGGACTCAGGTGCTGTAGGTGCTACTGTATTCCATGTGTGCCTCCAGGATGGCATGTTGCCGTGGTTTCGTTTTGTCCCTGGAAGGCAGCCCATGTTTGACAGAGCTAGCAGTGCTAAGGATACTTTTTACAAGCCTGTGATACATTCGCCCTAGGAAGACATATTTCTATTGGCTACAATAATAAACACTGTGCTGGAAGTCCACTGGTTCATGATATTACATACTTTTTGTTTAATGACATTTAACACAACTCAACATTCCCACAAACTTATCACTGCCTTTTTAATCTCATATGCATTGTTCTATTCACTTAAATGTAAGCAGTCATTTTCCAAACTTTCTGGCTTGAGATTTCTTTGTTCTTTTATATCAGTATTGGTGGCTTCAAAGAGCGTTTGTGTTTAGAGTTATTGCTACTCTCCATTTGCCATATGGAGAACATGTAATATGCAAACATATGCTCCACTAATCTTTGATGTGACATCATCCTGTCAACTCACATAGCATATGAAGAGGCTCCTGTAACTAGGGTGGGTCCTTCCCTGGAGCCTTGACTTGGGGCTTTCGATGTCTGACTATAGCCATGTAAGAGAATGCATCAGTTGTTTTGAGCTGGATTGTTTGTTACCCCAGCAAACCAATG
>CABHPP010130845.1:3384-42141 GCA_902168425.1 Peromyscus attwateri | reverse complement strand
CCCCCCCAGGGCGCGGAGCAGGAGGAGTTGGGTTTCTCTAGTGTACAGGTGGTTGGGATTGGGGCAGGCAGAGCCTAGGGGAAGCAGGAAGTGGAGACCAGGGTCGAGGACTCAAGCCAGGGGTCCCGGGAGGTAGGGGCAAGCACAAGGATGCTCAGGGCCGGGGACACGCCCCCCAACCCCAGAAAGACAGAGAAGCGCACAGTCCCAGAGCACTGCGAGGGTCCGCGGCGCGCGCGCTCACACTCACGCGGGCCACCCTTTGGCTCCCAGACCGCGCTGAGCCTGAAGGCGGCTGGTTTTCTCCCGGTGGCGGCGGCAGCGGCAGCAGCGTACAGCAACAAGTCCTCGGAGCAGCTACCGAGGCCAAGCGGATGCTCTTAGGGTAGTCGGAGCTCTGCGGGGCCAGGCAGTGTGCGGTCAACTCGAGGCGGCGGTGGCTGCATGTGGCCTCTTCCCCCCATTCATAAATCCAGCGCGGGGCACCGATGGCGGGCGGGGCTGATCCGAGCGAGAGGGACAAGCGGGAGGGGGTTGTGCAGGACCAGGCGGCAGCAGGAGGAAAACAGGCGCGCCCGCAGCAGAGAGCCCGGGTCCTGCGTCCGCGGCCGGGAGCTGCGCCGGGCTGGGTGCCGTGCTGCGGGGGCAGCGGCGGGACGAGGGGGGGGCTCAGACGGGGCGTCCTGCGCAGCGCAGAGCCTGGAGGGCGGGGCTGCTCTGAAGAGCCAGGCACCCGGCGCTGGCGCAGGAGTATCCCGGGCGGCGGCCGAATGGCCAAGGACACCTGCAGGCATCCAGGGCCGCGCCAAGAGGGAGCCTCAGCGCAGCGCCCCGGCGCCGGGTTCCTGCGATCTGGCGGCGCCGGGAGCCGAGCCATCTACGCGCCTGCCCATCTCCGGGCGGGGCGCCGGCCTTGGCTCGCTGTTAGGGGCGGACGCGAGGTGGTCTAGGGGAGGGAGAGCCTGGAAGCCAGAGGAAGAGGAATAGGGCTCCGAGGGCTCTGCGTCTCCCTCCCGCGATGGCAGCGGATGCGGCGCTCCAAGTGGCGCCTTTTCCTCGCGGCCCCGCCTGACCCCGGCGCGCCCTCCGCGGGGCGGGGTGGGCGCGGTGCGGCGCCTGGCCGATTAGGTGCGTTGCGGAGCTGGGGCGGCGGAGCTCAGCCTTCATCCGCGCATCCCAAACCAGCCGAGGCGCGTAACCCGCTCGCAGCTAGTGCCCAGCGCCGCGCGCCGCCCCTGCGCGCCTCCGCCGCCATCCCCTCTCGGCCCCACTCCCCGCCTCTCCCTAGCCCTCAGCTCCACCCACTGCAGCCCTTGGTGTCACCCAAGCGCTCTCGACTCCTGACCTCTAACCTCTCTCTTTCTCTAAGCCTTTTCACACAGAACCTAACCTGCATCTCCCTTGCAGCTAAGCCGGTCGTATCGTTGCGGTTTCAATGCTTCATTGTGACTGAGTGGAAGCCAGGATGGAATAGAATGGTAAGCCTCATCAAAGAAGAGGCTGTCCTCTCCCCCTCCAGAAACAGTGTTAGGGCCTTCTGACTACCAAGGCCCCATATCTTGAGTGTTCTAGACCTTGCTATTCATGGTCTCTGCCATAGTCATCACAGCCTCCACCTTGGAGCCAGGACAGCATGGCCTTGGGCAGAGAAGTGCTTCTGGTCTAGGTGGAGGGAAGCCCTCGACCTGCGGCTCTGAGTGTGGCCCTGTGACCCAGAAGATCATCAGGTTGAAGGCCTGGCTCTCTGTTGCCATGAAGGGAACATAGGAAGCGCCGCACCCTGCCTTGCGCCATCTTATGGTTCTATTATTGCCCCCATTCCTTGCACTTTGCCTTTTCCTGCGGTTCTGTCTTCTCTTCCTGACTCTGGGTTCTTCTAGGCTGCACTGTGTTTTTTCATCTTAATAGCACCCACAGTGCTCGCCTCTGAGGACCCATTTGCTAAGTAATTGAGAAGCTGCCATATCCAAAACATGAAGCACTGGATCTTACTGGCCATGTCCCAAAAGCAATTTCCAGATTCATTAGTTTTTAGCTTTTTTTAAAGCCCAGAACCACCTATGTCTTTAATATCCCCCTCTCCTGCTCCTTTGCCTCTCTCTGCTTCAGGCACTCTGGGTGATAGAAAGAGGATTTTTAAACAGAAGCACAAGGTGATTGACACATCATACCTGGTACTACTTGTGTACCATCTGATTTCTGAATTAGGCAGCACCTATCCATACTGGGCAAACGAAACAACAAACTATCCACAAGCCTGGGGCTTTCCTGTTCTTCAAAGAGAGGTTATAAGTTCAACATAAATGCAAGGGATTTTTATAAGCAATGGTTTCATCATGAACGAAGTTTTAAAAAAAAACCCAAATGATAATCTTTGATGGTCTGTACTAACATGCAGGGGAAGACCATACCACCGTCTTAACTATAGTTAGAAGCACTCATTTGTGGGCATCCTCTGTGCGCATGCACCCTTTTACACCTTAGACATGCTGTCTGTATTACAGAGTTTAGCTGCCGCAGAAAGAAATACTGCAACATGACTGAGAAGATCCAGGGCTGGCCAGGGCTGGAGTGAGAAAGGAAGAGTTACCAGAAGAACATTAAAGAACTGACTGTCATGATGACCGTGTCCTGGCAAAGCCTTGGAACCTCTCTTCACTTTCCATTCTTTACCCTGAGAAAACGGGCACAAGGATGGGCCTGGTGTGAGGCAGAAAGAAAACACAGCACGGTATCCCAAATTTGATCCATTTATTCACTGAACACACACACACTACCTTCCAGGAGCTATTCCAGACACCGAACATACACCTGTCAATAAAACAGCCCCTGCCTCTATCCAGTTTGTGCTTTTATTCTGCAGTACTGGTGGGGTGGCAATGAGTGTCTGGGGAGAGTGCAGGAGGAATCTGGGCCGGAAGGAAAAAAGAGGCCATGAAAGAAGGGAGGGAGATGAGAAAGCGGTCTGGAACTAGGGGGTCCCAAGAAGAGCTCAAGAAAAAAAAAATGGTAACGGTATTCTAGGAGGAGGAGGGCCAGCTCCTACTGACAGTTTATTCTAAAGCTCTGAACTAGCCTGCTTCATAGGCCTTGTCTCTGGGAGAGTAAGTATGTTAAGGTTGGCACTGCGAGGTGTATTGCCCTCAGCTCTGTGTGTGAGGTAATGCTATTCTCCTCCCAAACCCACACTTCTGGAAAATGTGAGCCCCCTGCCCTACTGTGAGTGGGTGGGTGCTGCCCCCTGGTGGTGCTTAACTGGGTTGTCCTCTGCTCCAAGCAGGTGTGTAGAAAACCGGCTGCTTGCTATTGGTTCCTAATAGCAGCTGGTCCATGGTTTCCTGTTGATTCCAAGACTTCAGGGCTTAGCCCCAGCCCAACATTCCCAGGATTCTGCCCACTCTCTCGGTTCTCCATTCCCCAAGATCCTGACCGCTTATAAAAAGTAAGCAAACCTACCCCCAACCCCTGCTGCTCTCCCCATCCTGTCTTTTCTCTACTTTTCTCACCCGGGGTTGCTTTTGCGGGGAGGGGGTGCTGTAGGTAGGCAAGAGCATCTAGAGTCAGTTCACACTGTGGAATCGGATATCAGACGCAGTAAGTTTCCTAGCTAGAATTAAGGGGGTAGCCGAAGAAGAAGGTCAGAAGGCAAAGCTGAAATCTAGAGTGCTACTGGTACAAGCTCTTGGTCTGCTGTCTCCTTTGCGGGGCTCTTGAAGAAGCCTCTCCACCTCTCTCCTGAGTCCAAAGGGAAGCTGAGGGGCTAAAATGAAAGCCTTTCCCCGTTAAGGGCATGTATGTGGTCTCCCTCTTTAGGGTGGCAGGAGCTATCTGATCACTTCTCCACACTCCTTCGGGATCCCCTTTTCTGAGGGGCTTCAGGCTAAGGAGCTGGCCTATGGCTATCAGGGCAGTTATGTCCTTTGGTACCCACATCTCTTTCTTAGCATTCCAGATTCTGCCAGGGACCAACCCATCCTTCTTCAGATCCAGGCCCAAGGAGCCAGCATCCCTTCCCAACACACCCTGCTCCCTCTCAGCCCAGCAAATTGAATTGCTTTATCAGACCTCATCACCAGGCACATGTGGTAGACCTTTTATTCTGTGTAGGATGAGGAGGGTGGGCAAGAGAAGACTGGGACTGTGTTTGCTCAACAGCTCATTTTATTCTTCTACTCTCACCCCCAGACTCTCAGGCTCCAAATCAAATGTGAGAGCTGCCCCAGGAAGGTTCTAGAAAGGATCTACTTAAGACAATGGCCCAGAGCACTATGGGCAATGTGGAGGTCAGCTTCGCTGATTCTGACAAGAGCTATAGGCAGGGTTGTTTTGCTTTCAAAATCCCAGGGAACTCCAGATGCCCTTTGATGCCTTTCTATCTCTTAGGAAAGGAAGGGCCAAAAGGTGCAGATCTCAAGTTCAGGCCTGGCTCAGAACTCAGGGTTTTGGAAACAGTGGCTTAGAGTCATAGGGCTGGGAGGGACCTGGTGCTACCTCATAGGCATGTTCCTGTTAGGGGATTTCAGGCCTATACAGCAGCAGCAAATCTTGGAGATGAAGCTCCAGCTGGGTTTGGGCCAAGAACAGAGAAAACATGGAATCTCATGTGGTCTCCATATGTAGGACAGTGTTTAAGAGAATCACAGAGGCAGGGGTAGTCAGCTTAAGGGACCCCCTACAGGCATTTTTTCCCTCAAGGTTGTTGGGCTCTGGGAGGCAGCTGGGGCTGAGGAGTGTATACACACACACACACACACACACACACACACACACACACACACACACATACAGTGCAGGGCCCAGCTGGCATGACTCCTTGGCACTCAACATTTCTCCATCTAGAAAAGTACAGATTCCTCCTACCTGGGCTAAGTTCCAAAAAAACAGATTCATTCCAGTAGAGTAGTTAATTAGTACTGATGGGTCCGATCCCCTCCAGCAGTATCCTGGAGAAAAAGGAGCAGCTGTCTGGAGAGGCAGCTCAAACCCAGGCTCTTGTTAGGTAATCATGAAACGCAAGGATCGGCTCTTCTTAGGTTAGCTCTGGACATGAGGGAAGGCACATACATTATCCTGCCAACCAGGGCCCTGGGAGCCCGAGAGTAGACTCCTACCAGGTCCTTCCGCTTTGCAGCTGGCACTTGGTCTACACGGAGTGATCTCATTCACGATGTGTTTTTGGTTGACTAGCTCGTCTTCTCCCCATCTTCCAGGTTCCTTTTCACCTAAGCTAGTGTGCCTGGCCCCACCGGGAGGTGGGCACACCAAGTCTCCTTGTGACTGTGTACAAGACGGAACCCTGCCTGACCTGAGCCTTTATGTAGATTCTCAGTGTTTGGTAGGATTCTAGTCACTCTGAATATCTGCATCATGCTCCATGCAAGGAATTAGTGGGGGGAAGGTTAGAAGTAGGAGACAGTTGGGGTCCTTTCCATCAGGGCCTTGCCACATGGTACACAATACACTGATCGGAAGTCAGGAAACCAGGCTTTGGCCACAGTTTCCCCTCTGCTTGGTTGTAGGTATTCTTAGCCCTGGCCTCTGTTTCCTCAGCTGTTACACGAGGTGCTTAGGTCAGATCAGCCTTCAGCTTCACTTCCTGGTTATTTTTACCGTGAAACGAATTGACCCTCAAATGTAAGTTTAACCGTCATTTTCTTTCATTCATTATTTTATGGGCCAGGAAGTTAGGAAGGGCTCAGTGGAGCAGTACTTGGAACTCGTGCAGTTGCAACCACACGGCCATTGGTACTGCAAATATACGAGGCTCTTGAGCTGAATGTTCAATATGGCACGGTCACATTCTGGTGGTTGACACAGGCTATCCTCTGAGAGCTCAGCTGAAGCGTCAACAGAAGGGTAAACACGCAACTTCCAGCACTGTAGTCTCTGGTACCGGGGGGCTACGTCACAAAGCAGGTAACTCCCCCAGAAACCTTCATCCCCAGAACACTTCGAGGAAGTAGCACCGCCCATGTTGACGTGGCCTTTCTCCCAAGTCACATAGATAGCATTACTTCCTCCATCTTCTGCTGGTCAGAGGAGGGATTTACTTGCTCAGGTTCAAGAGGAAAGACGGAGAATCTTCCCGATGGGAGAAGAGTTAAAGAATGGGGATGCCTTTGAAAATTCACCAACAAACAAACCGCCACATTCTTGGAGTTTATAGAATTCTTTAGCTCGTGCCTGTGGCTAGGGCTGGATGAGGCTCTGTGTCTGGTTGTGGCTAAGGAGGAAACAGGACAGTGACTGGATTGGTGAGCACCTGCTTCCCTGGAAAGGGGACCTTCTCTTTCCTCCTTCCTTGGCTTCTTCCAGGGTTAGGCTGAGACTGTCTTTTAACAATAGTCCTAGGATGCTAGTCCATTGCATGGGTGAAACTTAATTAGCATATATTAGATTATCTGCTTAATTAGCATATATTAGATCCCCTATGGAAAAACTTCTATGCTAGGCTCCACCTGGTACCTCCGGAGTTCATCTATTCCTTCCAGAATCTCAAGGAAGAGATTTTATTGTCGTATAGGTTCAGAGGGTTAAGTGGCCTCCCCAAGGCTGGTGACAGACTCATGATTGAAACAATCTCATACTGCCTGTCCCTGGGGTGAGATGAGGCAGACACTGTCTCTCATGTCCTTTAGCATGGCCTTACCATCTTCTTGCCTACTTATTGCCTCCATTCAGGCCCCAAATTTAACCGCTCACCTCCTCATTAGAACAGATTTAGTGTGTGTCTCAGTTCTGTGCTTCAAAGCTGATACCCTCCCAGGAAAAGCTCCACAAAGATGCCAAAGGTGGATGATGGAGACATCCAATGCCCCAGAATGGGTTTATTCTATGGGCACTCTCCCATTTCCAATCTACGGTGAGGTCCGGGTGCCCTGTGAACAGATGCTATGACCCATCGACTATGGTGGAGGTGATATATTCCCAAGCCCCAGCATTAAGAAACGGGCAGCTTTCAGCTTAGCTTCCATTTTTCTTCTCTTGAAAGGGTCTCCCTGGGCACTTGGAGTCATCAGGTAAGAACTTGGTCAGGCTCACTAGAAATGAACCGTGTTAGAAAGGTCCGTTCCAGAAAGTCGCTCTGGCCAGCAGGCCCAGCTGAACCCCACTCTCACCCATTTTCACCCAAGAATTAGATATTTGAATGCATGTGAGAAAGCTCCCTTGGGACTCCCACACCAGCTCTTCTGCCAGCGGAATACCACCTTAGTTTCCACTCATCTGCTGCTCCAATCCATGCTGGAATTCCTCACTCACAAAATCATGGTATGATGGCTATTTTAACATTTGGACTGACTTGAAACACTGCAAGAAATAATTGGTTCGGGGTGTGTTATCTCCTTCAAACAGTTCTCTCCCCGCCTCCCCCTCCCTCCTTTGCTCCCTCCCCACCGCCTTCCAAATTAGAAAATGTAGACTCAGAGAGATTGAGTAACCAGCCTAAGGTCTCTCAGGAAAGGCAAGACTCGCTGGCACTTGAACTTAAACTTGACTTTGAGGAGTGCCTGGCTTCAGAGCTCCACTGCTGTAAAGCCCTTACTATATTGTGTCTTAGTGTCTACGTACCCCTCCCAGAAGGATGACTGCCATTTCAACCAAAACTGCCAAAAACCAGAGTAGCTGTATAAGGGATGATTTGTCCAGTATGAGGACATTCCCTTGTTTGAGAGAAGTAGGGGGATTTGATGGGACAAGAGAGGTGCCTCCCTTGGCCAAACTCGGGGCACTGGGTGCTGATTTGCCTGTTTGGGGGGTGTCTATGGCTAACATGGAGACTGTGCACGGTGTGTTCTTAATGTCGGTTCAGTGACTACCCCACAGAGTAAGTGACACTTGAAGAGGGGGTTTCCCAGGCTAAAAGCATGGACAGAAAGGGGCTCCTGCCACCTGGTGGCTGCTCTTGGAACAACGGGTGGCAGGGAAGGAAATGGAAGGTTCTGAATGAGCCTGAGATGGCACAGCAGCGTTGATCCAGACTGGGATGGACTGAGATGAGAGTGAGGTTCTTCTGAAGACTACGCTCCTAGTGGAGGCAGGAAGAGGGGCTCTTCTGCCACCAGCTCGCTCTGTTCTTCATGGTCCTGCATTCAGTGAGTGCTGACGCAACAAAACTTGGGGCTATCACACGTTACACTTCACCTTGAGCTTCCACTGAAGATTCCAAAGGACAACATCTGAAGTGAGGGGTAACTCTCTCAGAACTTAGAACATGGCTTGCTGTGAACCAGCTCACTTCCCTAAGGACCAAGTCAGGCCTCTGCCTTTCTTGTGTTCCCCCATGGACCTCTGGTACCCCATCCTTGCAGAGTGGACATATATAGTATTTTCCTGAAGTCAGGCAGGATAGGAATGGCCCCTGGAAAGCCCTAGAAGAAGACACCAAACACCATCCTCATAGTAGATGGAGCCTCACTTCCCTTACCTGGAAAAACATAGGTTCCAAGCATTCCCCCAGAGAAAAGATCTCAGATGCCCAGAGTTGCTGAGACGCAGTAAGGCCAAGCACAGTGTGCACATTGTTAATACCTAGGAAACTGACTGTATATCCATCCCCCAATTTCTCAGCCAGCACCCACAAGAATACTGCCCCGACCCCACCCTAAAGCAAGCTTTTGTCCCCAAACCTCCCTCAGCTCCCCTCGCTCCTGTAAGTATAAGAAAGGCAAGAGAGGGTGGTAAGAACAGACACTTTATTGTACACCAGGGTAGGGGAGATGGAGGAGGGGCCCTGGGGTGACAAGGACTCATCCCCTCTCCTGGGCTGAGTATCCAGTTTCAGGGCTCTGACCAATCCAGGACACACGGACTTAACTGTTCTGAACCTGTGCCAGGACCTGAAGTGACCGCCTGATAGGTCTGTACAAAGCAGGACTTGTCATGAGAAATGACCCTGGGCCCTCCTCCCCACTCCCTGCATTTCAGACCTAAGAGGAGGGACCCAGCAGTGCACAGAGTCTTCGGGTGTACTGCAATCTTCTCACTCTCCTCTTTTCACAGTGGGGCCTATGCTGGCTGGGGGAGGGGTGTGGTAAGGAAGGGAAGGGCACTCCCTGCCTGTAATACTGCAGGCCTGCATAGGGTCTGCCTCGCAGCCTCAGGGCTCACACAGGCTGCCTCTGGAGGGCGTTTCCTGGCACGTAAAAAGCAGCAGCCCCTGAAGATTTATTGCTTGATGGCAGAAGCCAACCTCACCCGCATTACCTTCTGTGCCTCATGTCTCCCCCACCACCCAAACCGGGCCTCAGGCTTCATGCTATCTCCGTGAGGAGGGCTGAGGGCTCCTTGAGCAAGAGGCTGGTGACTAGGGCTGGGAGACAGGCAGAACAAGGAATCCTTAGGTGTACCTCTGCCCTGCCCCAACTAAACTGACTCACAGCCCCTGAAACCTCTTGTCTCCTGGTGGGCACTGTATGGGCAGCATCAACTGGTGGCAGTGGGGACGGACTCTTGGCAAAGTCTTGGAGATCTGGCCCTCGCTGCCAGTTCCTTCAAGGAAGTGGAGGCTGGGTCTTCAATGGTCTGCCGGCTCCACCTCATCTCTCCCGAGGAACCAGCAGAGGTCTAAGAAGCAGCTGCTGTTTTCGGGGCACTCGGGACCGTTTCAAGGACAAATGCAGGACAGAAGGGCCCAGAGCCGCCTCCCTCAGGCAGCCACCCTAAGAAACCCAGTACTGTCTGCCGAAGACCATGTGACGCCAGTGTGGGCAACAGAAGGTTGACTGGAAAATACACGGGGCTTTCTCCCCACCCAAGGCCCTCCTTCCCACCAACGGTGTAGTGACAATGAGTCACCTGCAGGAAACACATGCCTTTCCCCACAGCTAGTCTCTCAGAAGCACCTGTCCTGAGGCCTCCCCCAGAGAGCTGAGAGAAAGACCCGGGTCTTCAGAAGTGGTGAACACTGCGGGGAGGGGGGGGGGTGTCACAGATCAGCACCTTATACACTCACACCTACCAATGGAGCGCACATACACACACACACACACACACACACACACACACACACACACACACACACACGAGAGAGAGAGAGAGAGAGAGAGAGAGAGAGAGAGAGAGAGAGAGAGAGAGCGAGCGCTGGGTCCTATGTCCAACTCATAGCAGAGATGCAGCCGGGGCAGGTTCTGGCCTACTGCAGAAGACTATAATAAACACTACAGAGCCCACAATGCATAAGCAAACAGCCCTAGCTCAGCTCCCCCTCCCCCTACTCACTGCAAGCTCACAGGCTGGGGCCTGGCCCAGCCACGCTACAAAATTAAAAATATATCAAATATACAATGAAAATAGATCTGTACAGCACTGAGGATGAAAATAGTCCACCAGCCACAGTATAATATTGGGTTTGTCATTTCACAGCGTTTACACCCACATGTACAGATTGAATGTACAATAGAAATAGCATGGAGAGGAGTATAGATCGTGGAGTCTCGGCTGGGGCCTGGTTTTCCCGTTTTCTAATTCTGCTTGGGACTAGGCATGGGGCCAAGTAGGAGGTGTTGTCAGGTGAGGGGGCCGATAATGGGATGCTGTGACCCAAAAGCTCATCTCTTCAGGGAGATACGGACTCCCTCTCACCTTAAAGACTAGGACAGATGGGACCAAGAAGGCTAGAAGGGAGAGAAGGTGTGAGGAACTGAGGGGAAAGAGAGCCGGCAGGCTGGGGGGATGGACCTCTCAGGCTAGGAAGGGAGGTAACCAGGAGGTATAGGAGCAGAACGTGCGCACATGGTCCTAGTCTGCCCCTCTCAGTACTGAGGGAACTCAGGGCCACAAAAACGACCCAGGAAACTCTGAAAGGTACCCAGGTCTGTTCCTGCCCACCAGAACTTTCAAACATTCAGAGACATCTACCCACCTACCCATCCATCCGTCCATCGTAGTCTGCCAGCCATATATATTCATACACCATCTCTCTGAGGTTATACTGTGGAGATACTCAGATTCTCAGATCAGCTTCTGAGTCCTTACAGGCTGCTCTGAAACAGCCCCTCTCCCAGGGGAGCTTTGAAAGAAGGTCAGAGACACAGCCAGAGGCCGCATCTTCCTTCCGGGGCCTTCAACCAGAGGCTCTGCCCTGCCCCCACCTTCCTAACACCCCACCCCCACCCCTGTAGCCTCCTGCCCAGAATTACCTGTGCCACTTCTCAGAACAGGCTAGGGGAGTTTGGGAAAGGTTTCCAAGGTGCACATGATGTGCACACTGGTGGCTGTGCTTGTGTAACAAGGAGAGTGAGTGGCAGCCCAAAGGGGCGGTGAAATTACCCATCTCTCCCTAGAAGTTCCCTAGAGTTCCCGGTGACATGGCCCTGAACTCCAGGAACCCCCATTCCAGGGGAGAAGCTGCCACTAAAGAGAAAATCCGAGCTCCAGACGAGAGTGGAAGAGAGTGTTTCACTTGTGCTCCAAACCTAGATTGTGCTGGGAACCTTCAAATTGTGCTCTGGAAACCTCACTGTGCACTGCCCTTTTTCTCTCCAGGACAGAGGCAAAGACCACTGCCCCTGGCTCCAGGCGGGATAGTGGAGATTGAAAAATGGCTAAACCCTAGTGAAGGTGACCCCCTTCACCAAGCTCCCAGGCAGAATCAGGAACATACCCCATCGGCCCCTGGCAGGGAAAACAGAGACATTTCAAAGATCCCATGAGCTGGCTGCAGAGTCGTTCCTTTCACAAGGCCAAGGTTCCTGTTCAAGCCTGAGGGTACCACCTATCTCATAAGACAGAATGGAGGAGCTTTGGTCCACCTCCTGCCAAGTCACAGCCTGAGTCCTGACATGTGTCCCTCTCCGCCATCTTAGCTCAGGAGCAGCCACGCTGGGTTGGACAGGATGATGCATCCTGTTCTTACAGCAGACTGGGCTAAAGTCTGCCTCCTGCGCCCTCGGCCCCAAAGCCTCTGCCCACCACCACCATGACCAGCAGCACAAAGGGGACCCCCCCCCCAAAAGACCTGAGAACTGCAAGTGGTAGGTTTACAGGGAGAAGGGGGTGGCGACTCCTAAGGTGCCCACTTGAAGTTCCCCCCATACTGGGATTGTTGTGGTTACATGGCTGCAACTTGGCAAGAGTCCTCAAAAAGTTACATGGGGTGGAGGCCTGGAATCGGGGGTGGAATTGTCCCCAGGGCCCTGCTCATAGGCAGGGAGTCGGCTGGGACTTGGGTGGGGAACAAGGCAGGGCAGATCCTCTCTCCTTGGATTGGCCTGGGTCTGGTGGCTACCACGGAGGAAGAGGCCAGGCCCAGCCAAGTGGGCAGGTTGGGTATTGAGGGGAGGCAGGCAGGATGGAGCAGTGGTCACAGCTCTGACTCAGGGGTACTGGCCAGGAGGTAGCCACTTCCATAGCGTCCATTGGGATTGCCGCTGGTCTCCAGGGGTGATGTGCTGCCAGGCCCCAGATAGGAGCGGTGGGTGGGCATGGGGGAGGGTGCCTCACTGGGCACCTTGCTGAGGATGAAGCGGGTCTCATCATTCTCCTCCAGATTGGAGATGTCCTTCATCATCCGGCCCTTCTTGTAGGACACAGAGAGGGTGTTGGAGCCGTCGGAGAGCAGGTGGAAGTGCCGCAGGATGAACACCACAGGGATGGGCAGGGTGGCCACAGCAATGAGGGTGATCAGCAGGGCCATGGCCCAGTTGGGGAAGTACAGGTAGCGCTCAGCAGCCTAAGGTTGACAGCAGGAAGGATGCTGCAGGGCACCGGACAATGCCCCGCCCCCAAGCCTACAGGCTGATCTTTTCCCACCCTTGCCCATGGCCTCCCTTCCTAGCCTCCCTCCACCCTGACTGAGCAGCAGTAGAGATGGTGTCCCCAGGGAGTGCTACTTGAGTTCAGTAAGTCACCTTGGTTAAAGGGGACCTCAGTGTCTACATCTGTAGGAAGGGCAGGAAATTCCACTCCACAGACATGAAAAGAGACTGCCTTAGAGCACCCAAGAAGTGTGCTGAGTTTGCTGAGCTTCGGTCTCTCCAGTTATGCGAGAGGAGTAATGGCACTTCTTAGGGTTGTCTAAAGACTGTACATTAGGAATCCAAGGCACCTGGCGAGACCTGTCACAGAGCAGCTGTCCTAGAAAGGTTCGCTCCAATCATCTGCTACGCTAAAGACCCGAGAAGATACAAGGGACTCTGGGGTTTGTGGGGGCCACCACTCACCTCCTCTTTAATCCAGGCACTGTAGCCCGGGGGCGACACCCCCAGCTGGATGATGCTGGCTGTGGTGAGAACAGCCATGAACAACGGAGACACAAACTTCCACATGTAGAAATAGAAGCGGTAGGGTCGGAAGCCCAGCATCTCCGTTAGCTCCTGCATGAACCTGCCAGGCACAGTAGAAGACAACAACTGTTGGTACCTTCGCCACTGAGCCTTCCCTTGAGCACAGCCGCCTCCCCCTGCTGGAGGAGAGGCAGTAATGCACCTACCTAGCATGGGAAGGGAAAAGCTTCCAAAACCCAGGGATCTCTAAACCAGACTCTGTGCTAGAATTCCAGGAGGCAGGCAGGCTATGTGTGTGCTATACAAAACTCATCTTTACCTCAATTGCACTAACTGAACCCAGACATTCCTTCTATTATAAGTGCAAGCAACCTCAAGAGTGTTAACAGTACTTGTGACTTTGTCACAAGTAGATTGAATCAGACATTTTCTTATCATATGCCAGTTATTGAAGAGGCCTAGAAACACTTCTATCCATCACTGCTTTTAAATTTCAGTTATGACTAGAGCCACAACTAGATCTCCAGACTTATGGCAGTAAAAATAGAGCACACGTTAAACCACACTAAACAGTGTTCAGTCAGTTTTCAGGACAATGAGCTTTCTGTAGAATTACGTATAGATGGTTTACCGTATGCATTTAAAAGTAATGCTATGAGACTGGCAGGAGAGCTTCCACAGACTGCACAGGAGTCCACGGCACCCACAGTCAGGAGCCTTTCAGCAGCGCCTTCCAGCCCTGCCTCGTGGGGTGGATAAGGAGTCTTCCTCCTTTCCCTTCCTCTTCCCTTCATCCCTCCTTCCCATTTGTTCTTCCTTCCTTCCCTTCTGTTGCTGTTTTTTAAACAGGGGCTTACTCTGTATCCCAGGCTGGCCTCGAACTCATGGCAACCTGCTTCAGTCTCACATGTGATGGAATAATAGGCATTTGTCATCACACCTTCTTGGGGGCTCCTTTTCTTAAGCTTCCTGCCCCTCCTCCTGTGTGTGCTCTCCCAGGAAGCTCATGTCCCCTGTGAGAGATGCTGGATTCCAAACCCACCTGGACAACCAGGAGGGTCAGGCTGAGTGAGTAGTGGAAGCCCTGGGTCCTTCTGAGGACAAGGACAGTGGACACAGTAAACACTAAGGAAGTAGAAAGCTGGCAGTCCCGGAAGTCCCTGGGAATGCGGAGTTGACCATAAACAAGAGCTGACAGTAAGTGGAGACCTGCCTTGGGGTCAGGCCTTGAAATCAGATCTGACCTTATTGCTAAATCCTCTTTCTCCATGAGGCCAAAAAACCATACCTTAAAGTTATAAAGCGGGCTGGCTGCTGAAGTCTACCGACTCTTGAGGGCAGGGGCCTGGAATCCCAACCAAGTGCTAAACAAGCTTAGTGGTCATCCAAGGGCTGGCATTCAGCAAAGGGCTGGGGAAGTTAGTTGTTTAGACTGACATCAGGACCTGAACCTAGGATTCCCAAGGTCTTTAGCATGGCTCTGACTCTTACTAGCCAAGTAGCCTCCAGTGTTCATGTCCTCTTTATAGGCCTCAGTTTCCCAGTGCCAAGGGGCCCTTTAGCTCTGATAGTCCATAATCTCTTACCCCTTTCACAAGCAGCCATGAGAACACAGGACTCCCCAGAAAGCTCTCCCCCCCCCCCACCTGTCCCCACCACTCCTCTATGACCTCCTTACTTCTTAGTTCCATAAATCCAGGCCACAGCGATGTTCTCAAGGATGACGATGACGGTGAGTGGCAGGGTGGCCGAGTAGTCATCAAACATGGTGACAAAGTAGTTTCCGGAGCGCTGGACGAACAATAGCCCCACGAAGAATGCAAAGACACAGCAGCCCACTACAGAGAGCCGAGAGGCCGGTGTGGGGGCACAGGTGCAGGGTGGGTGGGGCCTTGAGGACTCTGGGAGACCTAGCCACCTCCCACCACACTGCTCCCAAGCAGGCCTGCAGCCTGCCTCCTCTAGGATCCACAGACACAGCCCTGCAGGAGAGCACTGGATGCTGAGGCTCTGAGCTCCCCCTAGATCAGGCAGGAGACTCTTGAGGAAGGCGTAAACTCGGTATTCTTCCCCCATGCTCCCCGCTCCTGGCACAGCCCCAGGCTCAAGAGAGCTGCTCCACTTAAATACTGAATTGAATTGAGATGATTCAACTGATTGGTCCTACGATACTTCCCCAGGAAACCTTAGTTTTCCCATTTGTGAGTGGGAAGATGCTCTGCCAGACTCCTACCCCCCAGGGATGCAGGGAGGAGGTAGACAGGTATCCTGACAGTGTGGGTAGCTGAATGGCACATCCAGGTCCAACTGTCTACAGTCAGGGGGAAGAGTCTTCTGCAGATGGGGTGCTGAATTGCCCAATCAATTCAGAACCTAATTGTCATGCGCATGCTGGGCTGGTGTCTGGCAGGGCAACTGGGAGTTAGTTACCTGTGAAGATCTCCTTGGGCACCTTGAAAGTGTCGATGATAGGTGTGGTGATTCCTGCCATGGTCCCGATCATGCTGCCCAGGCCCAGGTTGATGAGCATCAGGAAGAACATGACAGACCAGAAGGGGGAGGCCGGGAAATGTGTCATGGCCTCAGTGAAGGCGATGAAGGCCAGGCCTGTGCCCTGCACAGACTGAGGGTGGGGCAGAGAGTGGGAGCCACCCTTACTCCAGAAGTCCCCTGCCTCCTTTCCCTCTGGAGGAATGGGAATCACCGTTCCCGCTTTCATGGGGATCCCCATTGCCACTTGAACTCTTTCAGCTTGAGAGACTGGATCGCAAACCTTAGCGAGTATCAAAATCTCTGGAGAAAGCTAGCTGTGGTGACTCACACCTGTAATTCCAGCACTCAGGAGGCTGAACCATGGGTTCAAGGCCAGTCTGGACTTCACATTGAGTTTCAGGCTAACCTGGACTACAGACTAAGACTGTCTCCAAGCAACCAAACTAAACCAAAATATTTTTTTAAAAGTCCCTGAGAGTTTCCCCGGGGGACCTAGAATCTACAGGGTGTTTAAGGACCCCAGTGATCCAGGTGAAGATGCTCCCATCTAGAAGCACACACAACGTGAGACTCTGTACGTCTAAGACATCATCTTCATGGATGATGCAACCACAATGACCACTCCCAGTTCTGAACTGCTGAACTCCAGACCTTAATGCAATCCACTCAGGCTCAGCTGTCCAATGGAAGTACCTGGATTCTTTAAATACTCGCTCCGAGTCAGAGTCTCCTGCAGAGACAATGCTTTCATTGGTCTAGGGTTAAGCCGGAGTGAGGTTTTATACAGCTATCAGGGGGCTCATGGACAGTCCAAGTAGGGAGCCATTGCTTTAATACAGAGGACCCTCTCACAGGCACCTGCCCACACACTGCCTGCTCACGTCACTTTGAACTGTCCTGTGATATTGAGGAAACACATGGTCCCACCTGGGTTGTCATTTAGATACTCTTGAGGTTTCATTGTGTGAAAACCCTGCTATATCCTTAGTTTTTTCAGAGGATCAGATCATGCCCATGAGAATGGAGCAGGGAAGGAGAGGATGCTGCCTGGGAACGGCTAGTCGGGCTCCTTCATTCTTGACACAGGCGAGAAGCCAGAGATGGTGGGATGCAGCTCCCATAGACCAGTCAAACTGTCTTTATGCTTTACTTCTGTTAATCCTTTTTTCAAAGTGCACAGAATAAAACCCAGGGCCACATGGATGCTAGACCAGCACTCTACCAACAAAACTGCATCTCCAAGCAATGGAGCAGCCTTTGATGTGGTGCTCAGACACCTCTATGGGAAGCGTCTGGTCTCATGAAGAAACTCAGGGGCTAATGGAGCTTGCTATCCCCAACATGAGCCTTGGCTCTAGCCAGAGTCCTGGGATCTGTGGGTTTGTTTCCTGTTACCACTGTAGCTGAAGAGTCATTTTGAAAGTGTCCTGAGGTGCAAATGTAAACAGGAGAAAGTTATCCCTACTTCGACCCAGAGCATTACTGAGGAGGCGGCATCTCTGCTCTAGCCCAGGAGCTAAGTGTCGC
Source organism: Peromyscus attwateri (assembly GCA_902168425.1). NCBI lineage: Eukaryota > Metazoa > Chordata > Mammalia > Rodentia > Cricetidae > Peromyscus > Peromyscus attwateri. Next base: position 24,898 of record CABHPP010130845.1, on the reverse strand, counting down.
AGTTGGGGGGGCAGAAGTTTCAAGGGATTATGCAGGACAAGGACTCTGGGACAGGAGTCCTGCAATTTTTTTTTTTTTTTTTTGCTTGCTCACTAACTAGCTGTGAGGTGCTGATTAACCCCCTCCCCCAACCCACAGGCTGCTTATTGATAAAACTGGGAATGATATTCAGACTTGACTCATAGAGCTGCCTCGGGGTCAAAGGAAATGGGAACTAGAGGGAATTAGCATTTACCTGTTTCACAGGTGCTGTTCGAAGTAGATTGTACACACAGGGTCCTGTGTACAGGAAGCCTGCTCAATAAATGCGGAAGCTGACTCAAGCTGACAAGGGCTCCTGTGATCTCAGTGTTTCCTTTGGTCCTTCATCTAATCATAAGCTTCCCTCTGGGCAGCTTTGGCTGACACTTTCAGCCTTTCTCCATCTGTATACACAGTGAGTCTTCACTTGTTATTAAAGGAATGACTCTATGGCAGTGGTTCTCAACCTGTGGGTCACAACCCCTTTGGAGGTCAAGCAACCCTTTCACTGGGGTCACATATAAGAGATCCTGTGTATCAGATATTTATTTACATCATGATTCACAAATGTAACAAAACTACAGTTACGAAGTAGCAATGAAATAATTTTATGGTTGGGGGGTCATCCTAACATTAGGAACTGTCTTAAAGGGTCGCAGCATGAGGAAGGTTGAAAACCACTGCCTGTTTTCACAGCCTGTTCCCAAGCTCCAGGTACTAAGCCTATCTTCAGGTTCCTGCCTATCCTGGGAAGGGCAGTCTGTTCTGGTACCTTGTCCAGCTCATCCTCTAGGAGGCAGGGATCCAGGCCCAGGGCTGAGAACTGGTTTTCCTTAACAGTCATGATGACGTTGTACATCTCTGAGTAGTCCTTGGTGGTCAGGTGTGAGAAGTTGACATGGGGTGGAATGAGGTCCCGGCTCAAGACGTTGGAGTTGAGGTACCCTAGAATTTTCTCAGCATTCCTGCATTGCAAAGAGGGCAGGACCAGGTAAGAAGGTAGGAGTGGGACCCGAGAGGCCCCTCCCAGAAACCCAGGCAGGGCACCCATAGGCCACTGACAGAAACATCCAGGAGCCTGTCTTTGTGGGCCAGGGCTGAGGAAGATGATGATCTCATCCCTTATGGGATGGAGGGGACCTCTCATCCTGCCCAGCCCACCTACTACCCCTGTGTGAGGCAGGCAGGGGAAGGAGGACCAGAGGGGCCATGCCACCTACTCGACCACACATTTCTCATTCATGATGTTGGCTTTGAAGCCCAGCACAGCAAACACCACGAGAGTGGCCAACACCGAGGTAAAGAAGTTGATGAAGGACACCAGGGCAGCATCGAAGTGGCAGTTGTTGTCCTGCTTGTTGTAGCTGGAAAAGGCGATGACACCTCCGAAGCCCAGCCCCAGGGCAAAGAAGACCTGTGTGGCTGCCTCCCGCCACACCTGGGGGTCCAGCATCTTGTCCAGCTATGGGGTGACCACGGGAGCAAAGAAAGAGACAAAGAGATGATGGTTTTACTCGTGTGCCCACCATCCCCATCCTTTCCTCAGCCTCAACAGAGTTGATGCAATATGGCCTGGTACTAAGTATCTGCAACTGTGAGATTCTGGGCAATTCACCTGACTCCTCCAAGCCTCAGCCTCCTCAAGTGCAAAGGATGGATGAGAGTGTCAACCTCAAACATTTAAAAACACTGAGTGCTTACATAGGAGGCTGAACTGTAAGAGCATTTGGGTGGCATGGAGCTTTCCAAAGCCTTTTTCAAATCAAATGTTCTTTCACTCTTCATTCCTCAAGGTAGGAGCCAAGGAGAATGAAATAGGCAGGGTTCCAGCATCCTTGGGGTTTGTGGTCTAGTTAGAGAGATGGACATTGGTAAACTGATCCCACCAACAGCTGCAAAATTGCAAATATAGCAAGGGCTGGGCAGTCAGGTACTCAGTGCTCAGAACACCTGTGACAGGAAGATCAGGAGGTGAGGGATGCTGCCCAGGGGAGAGAATCCTCAAGCTGGTCATCTGACCGGTGACAACAGAGGTGAGAAGACTATTGGGGAAGAGGGGTCAGTGTGAGCATAGGGTGGCATATAAAGGGACGTGGAAGTGCCTAAGGTGGTTACACAATGAGGGGGTGTGGCTGGACTGATGAAGTGGTATACATGTGTTGGCACAGGTAGGGGTGAAGGTGAGGTGAGCAAGTGGGGTGGTACAGGTGGGATGATATATGCAGGAGAGGTGACGCAGGTGGAATGGAGCAGGTGGTACAGGTGAGATGATGTAGGCAGGAGAGGTGACGCAGGTGGAATGGAGCAGGTGGTACAGGTGGGATGATGTAGGCAGGGGAGGTGATGCAGGTGGAATGGTACAGGTGAGGTGGTTCTTATGAGACAGTACAAGTCAGCAGGTGTGTTTGGGACGGGACCGTGAGGCAGCACAGGTGAGGCAGGTACAGGTGGGATAGTGTGGGTAGAGTAGTACAAGTGGTGCTGGGAAAACCCAGAGTCAAAGGCTTATAGAGATCTCTGTATTCATCCTAACACTTGATCCCGGGTACACTATGGGGCTGAAGAAAGAAGGCTGCTGTTAGATGTGCTTCACAAGGAAACTGGTGTATGCAGCCAGGAAGCTGCAAGGAAACACCTTCTGGAGGTCCAAGTGGACCAGATGGTGCTGAGGGAGAGATTTAAAAGGGAGAGATGAAGACCTTAAAGATAGACTGGAGATGGGTATGCTAGACTGGGAGGCCATGTTTGTGGTGTGCCTGGAGACGGGGCTGAGGGAAGAGGAGGTCCGTGGTGCTGGGCAGAACAGGTCTAGACAGCAGGTTTAGAGAGGCTGAGTTTAACGTGCTGGGAGATGTTGAGTAGGGAGCTGGACAGTTTTACCACAGAGAGCACAGCTGGAGATGGAGGCTGTGACTAGCGTGTGTCCCTGTAGGAAGTAAGACTATAGATAGAGAGTGAGGAGGGGACAGATCCTCAGGCCAACTCCATCTCTAGAGTTTCGTGCCGGGAAGAGGACATCATCTCAAAGGGAGCAGGAGACGCATAAGGGGGAAAACCTGGGGGTGGTACATTGTAGAAGGAAGGTCTGCGCTCCCAGGGACAGATCCCCAGAGAGGAAGTCAGAGGTCAGGAGGTCACAGGTGGGATTAGCTGTCCAGAGGCCCTGGAGCCAGGTGGAGGGAGGAGGACAAGAAGCATACAGAAAGAACCAGGCATATAAGCTAGGCCTTGGGCAGCTGGAAGGGCATCGTTAGGAAAAATCAGTGAAATCAGTGCTGTTTTCTATATTGTCATTTGTTTGTTTGTTTCGGGCACTAAGGCTTGATGATCAGATACACAAACTAGTTGGGGACAGGGATGCAGGGATAGGGTATGGAGTTGTCTTCCACAAGAGCCCTTTGAGCTACTCATTAGAAATGGAGGAGGGTGAAGGACAGGACAGGTGCAAGCTGGTCTGTACATCCAGTTTCTGCCTGTCATTTGAGGGGCTCTTGACTTGACAGCCCTGCTTTCCCCGAAAAGCAAGAGGGGAGGGTGCCGAAGGGTAGATGCTGCTGTATTGGTGGTCATGGAGGAGCCTGGGAGACAAATGGTCCAGGAAACAGGGAAGGGGTTTCCTGCACTGCTGTGGGCCACCACATATGCACAGGGGAAGGTCTGCTTTTCCCTAATGTTTGTCTTTTGAGAAAGGGTCTCACTGTGTACTTCAGACTTGCTGAGAGCTCATGCTTTCCCTGTGTGCACCATCATGTCCAACGCATTTTCGCTGTGTGTGTGTGTGTGTGTGTGTGTGTGTGTGTGTGTGTGTGTCTGTGTGTGTGTCTGTGTGTATGTGTGTGTGTGTGTCTGTGTGTCTGTGTGTGTCTGTGTGTCTGTGTGTCTGTGTGTGTAAATGCACAGCATGAGGGGTGGAACTCAGGGTCTCCTGCATGCTAGGATCCTGCTCTACTTCTGAGCTTCATCCCTAACATTGAGGTTTGGCTTTTGCTGGAAGATGAAAGGCTTTAGTTTTAGTTTTGTCTTGTTTTGTGTTTTGTTCTTACAGAAGTAACCCAGGCCCAGGGCTCCTACGTAAAACCTTGGGGCCAAACTGGTTTGGATTTGAGGCTTTTGCTTCTAATTTTAATTTAAGACAGTAATATGGTGCTATGAGACACAGCCATATTAACATCCCCTAGCAAGGTTCAGGGCGGAACCCTGTAATCAAACACTTCAGGGTTTCAGCAACACAATATGAGTCTTCACACCAAGTGAATCAATAAAGACTATAAATAGCCTGGCATCTGTGCAGGCCGTTTTCCCTCCAAAGGAGTCCTGCAGGAACCAAAGCAAAAAGCAAAGCAAAGTGTGTTTTTTTTAAGGCATTAAGAAACAGGGGTCTGGCCGGGCGGTGGTGGTGCACGCCTTTAATCCCAGCACTCGGGAGGCAGAGGCAGGCGGATCTCTGTGAGTTCGAGGCCAGCCTGGGCTACAGAGTGAGTTCCAGGAAAGGCGCAAAGCTACACAGAGAAACCCTGTCTCGAAAAACCAAAAAAAAAAAAAAAAAAAAAAAAGAAAGAAAGAAAGAAACAGGGGTCTGTACTGGGCCTAATAGAAAAGTGGAGATTAGAGAAAAGGAGAAGAAACTGTCGTTCACTTCTGAGAAAGGATACACACCCCCCCCTACCCCTCAGGCGACAGATTTTCAATGACTCTCCAAAAGGCTCCAGAAATGGGTTGAGGGATTACTGTAACATGAATACCTAAATGATCTTAATAAAAAACCCGAGCCAGATATTGGAGTCAAAGCTGAAAGATCAAAGAAGCAGAGCAGCCACAGCCACCACCTCTCACCTCACCAACTTCTCAGCCTGAAAGAGCTCCGGCCGAAAGGGCTTCAGTTGAAAAAGCCTCTAGCTGAAAGGGACGCTTCTGCTGAAAAGCCTTTAGCTCCTGTCTCCCCACGCCTTATACACCTTTCTCTGCCCAGCCATCACTTCCTGGGATTAAAGGTGTATGCTTCCCAGTACTGGGATTAAAGGTGTGTGCCACCACTGCCTGGCCTGTATGTTTAATCTAGTGGCTTGTTCTGTCCTCTGATCTTTGGGTAATTTTATTAGGGTACATAATAATCCACCACTGATTACATATACTTTGAGGTTGTGCTGGCCATCACTGGCGTTTCCTGGTGTCCACTGTGATGGTTTCGCCTATCTTTGAGACCCAAACCTGGGACTTTGTTAGGATTCCCATCATCCCCTAAAGCTAAAGCAAGAATGTGGTTTTATGTCAAGCCCCATCACTGTTGAGGGCTAAATTTCTTAAGTGAAAGCAGCTATTCCAGGGGAGACAGCCCAGTCCCAAACTGACTAGTGAGTCTGATCTAATAGCTTGAGGACCATCTCAAAGAACAGGGCAGAGTTGAGGTGTATGTAACCATTTTGGTTAGAAACAATTGTTTCTTTTATTAAGATCATAGCTATCATTATTCTTTTTAAATATGGCCTGTATATTATAAAATGAACAAAAGTAGAAAAGCGTAGTATAGCAAGCCCCTACTATAGGCATTACCCAGTTTCAGAAACCATCATCAGGAGACCAATCTCATTCTTCTAAATCCCCACCCCCACCCCCAGCCCTAGATGATTTTGAAGCAGACTGATAGCTACAAATTGAGATTGGAGGCCCCATAAAATCACCTAACAGTAGAGTTTACCCTTGGAGGGGAGATTGCCCTGTGTGGGTGTTCTCTCACACCCTTGCTTCTGTTCCATAGCTTGAATGGGGACACTTCTGCTGATGGAGATGAACAGATACCCAAAGCCAATCTGGAGGTGAACTGCATCAGGAGGCTTCAGTACGCCTGATGCTACTTGATTTTAAAGGAGGCTCTTGTCAGGCTTCATGGGATGACAGTATGTGGTTTCAAGACGTGCCAATGGAGGTCAATCGAGAGGGGATGCCCCATGTCCCTTCCAAATATTGGAATAAGACTACAAGAGGAGAGGTGGGAAGGGATTTTCTACTCTGGAGAGAAGCCCATTCCTGCCCAGTGTGAAATAGCATTGGCTTCCTGCTGTTTCTTTTGCATGATGTCTAAGTCACTTCCTGCCAAGGGAACAAGGTATTTTGTAGCATAGAAGATGCTTTCTGAATGCACAAGCAGCTGCTGAGCACCAGCCTGAGTGACACATTACAGCAGCACCCACGTGAGACAGCGGCACACACCCTTGCTTCTCAGTATTTCTCTAGCACCTGCCACAGCAGAGCCAGACTGAGCCACAGACACCAGATGGCACTGGAGTGCCAAGTTCCCACTGCCTAAGAACAGTGTCACCTTCACAAGGGACAGGGACAATAATAGCTTGTGCTTGCCGTGTGTTCCCCACTTGCCAGGAGCAGTTCTGAGCTCTGCTGACAGCTCTGTGCAGGGGTAGCACTCTGCACTCTCTCCTGCAGCTGTGGAACTAGACGCCAAGAGTTAAGGAACCTCCCCAGCGGAAGCTGGGTGATGAGCTGGTCACAGGTCACAAGGCTGGGCATCTTCTTAGAAAGGTCTTTGCTCAAATGGGAGTCAAGAAGTCCCACAACTAGACTGTTTTCTTGGGATCTTGGAACTTTCAAGAACCTCTCTGCTTTTCTCTGAGAGTGTATATATATATATATATATATATATATATATATATATATATGGTCCTTTGAGCTCCTTTTGTTTACCTCTCAACCCCAGAAGTTCAGTTTCCTTTCCCAGAAATAAGTAACTGTGGTTTGGCTTCCTGCGTATTCTTCCAGTGAGGTTCAGACAGATACCAGCACATGAGATAGACATCTCATGTTATAACATATATATAGACACTTGTATGGAGCTCTCCCATTCTTGGAGCACACCATCTTGCTCTTTGTCTCCACACTTCCTCAATGTGCGGCATCCCAAAGAGTCCCAGAGTGCCTAGCGAGCTGCTCTGCTCTTTCCACTCACAGCCTCACTCCATAGTTAATTCGCCTCCTTTGGAAAACAGCAGTAATAAGAGCACTTGCCCTGAGGGGCATTAGCAGGTGTCAATAGTTGATATACAAGAGGAGTATACCTCACTGACCTGGGAAGCAATGTGCTCCCAGAATGTTCACTTGCAAAAAGCTGCATCTCAGATTGCTGAGAGCTAGGGGTGACCTGTGCTACTGAGGTCCCGCCCACTCCAGAGTCCCATCTACCAGGTGGCTTTTAGGGCCATGCCGGTCCACTGTTCCCAAATGGACAGTGACTTCACACTCACACCTCCTTAGCCCTCAGTGCCCTTCCTTCATTCTTATTCCTAGCTGACCACTTGGTTTCCGACCTCACTGAGAAATGTCACTATCAGAGGAGAACCCCTCCCCACAGCTTCTTTCTGCCAGCGCCATGCCAGGGGCTGCCCTCTCCCTTGTGGGTGTGTGTGGATCCAGCTAACACCAACTCTTCCCTCAGGGACCCTGGGCCTCTCTCTGATGCCATCTGGATCTTTCTGGAGTGTACAGGTCAACAATTTTTAGCACATAAATGTTGAACTATAGTATCACTATCAATTTAGAGCCTCTTCCTTGCCCTTAAAAGAAGCACGTTTCTATTAACAGTCCCTCAAGTCCCCTCACGCCCAGCCCTAAGTGACTACTCGTGTAATATCTCCATGGATTTGCCTATTCTGGACATTTCATATGCTTGGAATTGCACACTCTGTGGCCTCGTGTGTCTGGCTTCTTTCGATTTGCTTACTGTTTTCCGGTGTGCAGCAATGCTTCCATATTGTAGCATGTATCAGTACTTTATTCTTGTGTGCTGCGTAAATATGTTCATAGGGAGAGGGTTGTCTGTTTCTGTGTGTCCACCAGCGGGAGGTCAGAGGTCAGCCCTGAGTCTCTTCCTCAGTTGCTCTCCACCATTTATTTATTTATTTTTTGAGACAGGCTATCTCACTGGATTACCAATTCATTGAACACTGACTTGGCTAGCATAGAACTTAAATAGAACCAGGTCCCAGGGATCCTGTCTGCATCCACAGAGCTAGGTTACAGGGACATGCCACCATCCCTGTCTCTTTCACGCAGGTTTTAGGGACCAAATCCAGGTCCTCATGCTGGCGTGGCACACACTATACTGACCTGCCATTATCACAGCTCTGGTGCATCATGCCTTTCTGTGGCTGGGTACTACTTCATTTGGTGCACCTACCGCCATTTGTTTGTCCATTCCTCAGCTGATTGACATGTTGCTTGTTTCTACTTTGGGGCTATTATAAACCATGCTGCTATGAACATTCATGTTCAAACTTTGTATGAATACACATTCTGAGTTTTCTTGGATACAAGTCTATGAGTAGAATTGTTGCATCATACAGAGATGCCAGACTTTTTCGAAGCTCTTGCATCATTTTCAATTCTAGCCTGTCAGTGTTTGAATTATTTTCATCATTATATAAATTCTGCAGTAATATACTTGACTTAGGGGCCTTCTCCACTTATATTGCATTTCTCCTTTTTTTTTTTTGTTTCCTTTTATAGTGAAACTACTGGATATAAATGCTCCTCCTACTTGTCTCTAATGCATCACCTTGCATTTTCTTCTAGTTCATTACTATTAGAGTTGGTCCCCGAAATTCTACCAAAACATCTCTTACGAAGGTCACCAATGACACTTCTGTTGCCACATGATTGGTCATTAGCCATCTTCATCATCTGCCCGTCTCGCCTTTATTCAAACATTTCCCCCACTCTGCCTGGGGGCACTGGATACGTGTGCCTCTTTCTTCTCCTCTGCCTCCCTTACTGGCTACCCTTCCCTCAACCTATACACACTGGGGCTCCGAGCTGAGTCTTCCTTCCTGACAGTGCTCTCCAGGAGTTACAAACTACGCCATAGCTTTCAATCCACTCCCCAGAACTCCCAAATATGTTCCTTCACCCGTTACTTCCTGATTTATAGACCAAATTGCCACACAGCCTCTCTACCTGCCTATCCGACATTTTAAAATTGCTACTTCCCATACAATATTCTGGGTGTTCTGCATAAACTCTGCTTCTCCTGCCGCCCTTCCCATCTCCATAAATGTCATCTTCATCCCTCTGGCTGCTCAGGTAAAAGACCTTGGAGTCACTCTTGATTCCTCCACACCTCATATCCAAACCACAGCAAACCCTCTTGAGTCTGCTTTCCTAAGTGTTTCTTCAACTCAACCAACTCTTATCCCTCCATCGCTGCTTGGCTCACAGTTGCCTCTCACCCAGGGACCCGCACAGCAAATCTCCTTATTCTCCTCTGTGGTAGTCTCCTAAGAGGCTGACCATATCATCTTATTCCTCTGTCCATAACCTCCCACTGGCCAGAGTTTACACCCAGGAAATGTTCAAGTGTCTTTATGGCCTCCCAGACCCTCAGAGCCCTAGTCAGATCACAGTCCAGTCTTCCTCCCTTCCTTTCTTTCTAGCACACTTCCTAGAATTTGCAAGCTCCTTTCACTCCTTGTCTCTATGTGTAGAATGGAAGTGTGATCTCCACATCTGCATGTACCTGAACCCTCACCTCCTTAGAGTCGCCATTCAAATGTCCTTCCTCAATGAGGCATTCCTTGACCACTCTGTACAAAAATGCAACTCTTCTCCCTAGATACCTTAATTCTTTGTTCTCTGCTTTTTTCTTCCCCTCGGTCACACTGGTCAGTAACAATTCTTCATCTTATCTTATATCGTCCATTCTGAGGGCTGGGAAATTTGTCTGCTGTATTCATGGGCTGAATCTTGGTCTTAGACCAGTGCTAGGTATCCAGTGAGTCTTCGCCGGACGAATGCAAACATGAATGACAGGAATATGGGCATTTGGAGCATGCCAGTCTTTTGCTACTAAAACAAAAGCTGTAGCAATCAATACTGAATACCAATCATTTTGTTTATAGATGACTGGATTTGTTGAGAAAATACCCAAAGGGAAATTGCTGGGCCAAAGGACATGAATGTTCATTATTCTGACTGCTTGAGAGTTTATAGAGCTAAAAAAAAAAAACTCCATAATTCAAATTACATGAGAATTGCATGGCACCCCATGATGATCTGGCTTTGCAACTGGATAGAAGAAATGATAAGGAAAAGCTGTCTGGGAATTTCAAGTAGTTCGCTAGCCATTAACACTAGTTGCTATCCCATCAGGGGTACTAGTGAGTCATCATAGCATCAGGGTCACACAGCACATCAGATCCATGCTTGCAGACATGGACAGAAAGAACAGTCCTATCTATAGCTTGGCTATTTTCTGATGGTCAAAGAAGTCTGGGAAGGAGGGAGGACCTCTCACATCATCTAGCATAGTCTGAAAAAGAGTCTGAGATGCCCTGGTCAAAATTTCCTTGGATTCTGCTCAGGATGTGGAATGGCATGACCCCTTGGGATGTTATTAATATTGTAGCCTGTATGAATGAAACAGTGTCCATCCTGGGAAGCTCTGGACAGTCACTTGGTACTCTATGACACCAAGAACCTTAAATGTCCCCAGAGACTTCATATCTCCTGGTCCTGAGCTAAAACAGTCTCTGCAATGGTCCTCAGCCCGCATGGACTATAAGATGGCTGTCGCTGAGAGTGATTCATTTTTTCTGCCCAGTATCTGGAGGGATCTGTAAATAGAAACCAACTCCAGATGAACAGTGGCACAGGCTGCCTGGGTGCCCTTGACGGGGAGTGCTCAAGTCTTCTTAGCCACCACTCCTTGCTCAATGCAATCCTCCAAAGTCAGGGGCAGGAGCTGTACCATGAAATTGCTCAGTGGATGCAATGTCAAGATGGGTCACAAAGGCTTGACCTGGAGACCAATGAGTCAGATGAGCCATGAGCTGTACCATGCTGGTTCTTGGGAATGTGGCTCCTCTAGGGGCTTCTAGGTTTAATTTTTCAGCTCAGACAATTCTGGCCTCTACAAATGCCAAGGTAGAATCACATGGCTTCTGGAAATGGTTTGAGAAAGGAGGTGCCCCTGCTGTTCAATGAGTACATAAGCTATATGCATCTATTTGATGGGCAAAAATGAAGCCTGTCAAATGCAGATTGATGAGAGTTATATGCCTGGTGTGAGTGCTCATGGATACAACCACTTGGAAAGTATTTTGGTTGAAGATATGCATACCCTTTGAGATAGCAATTTCAATTTTTACTGTATTTACTCTAGAGGAACTTGTACAAAGATTTGTGTAATAATGTTTATTATAGCCTCTGCTAGTTCGTTTTTATTGTCAACTTGACATCCCTAGGAAGAGGGAATCTCAATCCCACTCGTATCAGATTGGCCTGTGGACTTGTCTGTAAGAGACTGTCTTGATTAATGGTTGATATGGAAGAGCCCAGCCCACTGTGGGCAGCACCATCCCCAGGTAAATAGATCTGAGCTAAATATGAAAGCCAGGCCGGGCGTTGGTGGCGCACGCCTTTAATCCCAGCACTCGGGAGGCAGAGGCAGGCGGATCTCTGTGAGTTCGAGGCCAGCCTGGTCTCCCAAGCGAGTTCCAGGAAAGGCGCAAAGCTACACAGAAAAACCCTGGCGGCAAAGACCAAAAAAAAAAAAATATGAAAGCCAGCTGAGCATGACTCTGAGAGTAAGCAACATTCCTCCACAGCTTCTGCCTGAGTTCCTCAGTGATAGACTGTGACTTGGAAGTATAAGATGAAATCAGCTCTCTCCTCCTTAAATTGTTTTTGGTCATGCTATTTATCCAGCAATAAGAAAACTAACCAGAACATGGCCTCATCAGTAATAGTAAAAACTGGCAACAACTTAAATGTCCACCAAGTAGAGAACATTTTAGTTTAGTTCTGTGGTGAAATATTATACCACACTGAAAATAGATATGCTATAGCCTACATATCAGTATAAGTGAAAAAGAAGGAAAGAAAGAAAGAAAGAAAGAAAGAAAGAAAGAAAGAAAGAAAGAAAGAAAGAAAAGAGTTGTGTCATTAAAAATCAGAAGCAAGTCATAGAAGGATACCTGTGAAGATATACATAAACTTTAAGAAGATGTACAATTGCTATGCACTGTTTATAGAAATATGTCTATGTTTAACATCTCAAAGAATGCATTAGCAAGATAAATCCCAAATTCAGTATAACAGTTTTTGTAACCCCCAATTTGCATATTGGAAACTAATATTCAGGAGTGGTTCCCTGGAAGTGATTAAACTGTGAGGAATCCACTCTTGTGAATGTGATCAGGGCCTTTACAATAGAGGCTCAAGCTAGTTCCTTTGCCCTTTCACAATGGAATCTTCTGGTGCCTTCACCTTGGCCTTCCCAGTTCTAGAACTATGAGCAATAAATTTCTTTTCCTTATAAATTATTTAGTCTAAGGTATTTTGTTATAGCAGCAAGAGCAGACTGCCAGTGGCTGCATTTGAGGAAGAAATGTGACATCAGAGAGCAGTACAAAGACACTTGATTGGCATCTGTAATGTTTTCCTTCTTTAAAATGCCTATTACACTACTAGAGATGTAATTATAAGCTTGAGATATTTCAGAATTAAAGAGACATTGTAATGGGAGTCTGAATCCAATGAGGTGAATTGAAGTTCTGTGTGTGCTGGGGCTGGTGGCCAAGTCCAGCGAGTCTCTGCCATTAACTTTAGGATCTTCACACCAATGACTCTTAAGTCCATCAGCAGCCTATCTGGAGACATTTGTGAATCTCCATGTTCATGTGCATCGTCAGAGCATATAATATCCTCATATAGCTGAGTGAAGTCTAGCTCAAAGACTCAAGTAGACATCTGAGATTGTGTGACTAGGGTAAACTGTTGAAGTAGTTCATAGAGGCTGATGGCCTTCTTATGATCACTTACCCCAGAGGAAGCAGACTGGTTCTCTTTCAGATATCACATGTTAACAGCCCTATGGTTCGCTTTAGAAGACATACTTCATGCTTTAGAAGGCGAGTCTTTGTGAGCATATCTGTAGAAATCTTGGTTGTTCAGTCCAAGGATGCCTAAGGCCAGTTTGTGCAGTTATGGGTAGTGTAGGTCCTAACCATGGCCATCCTCCACACACCAGGAGCCTACTCACAATAGCAGGGCAGGAGAGTCAGAGACCTGGGGACTTCAAACTCCATGGAATCTGGTGTTGTAGAATATTGTTTTAAGGTGTGTTACTTTTGTTTATGTTGCATTTGTTTAACTCCGTGAAGCTGTATTACTGTGCCTGTCTAAAACACCTAATGGTCTAATAAAGAGCTGAATGGCCAATAGTAAGGCAGGAGAGAGACATAGATGGGGCTGGCAGGCAGAGAGTATATATAGAAGGAGAAAACTGGAAGGAGCTAGAGCTAGGAGCCAGAGAAGGAGAAGGACATCAGGGGCCAGCCACCCAGCTACGCAGCATGCCCGCCACAGAGTAAGAGTAAGATTTACAGAAGTAAGAGAATGGGAAAGGCCCAGAGGCAAAAGGTAGATGGGATAATTTAGTTAAGAAAAGCTGGCAAGAAATAAGCCAAGCTAAGGCCGGGCACTTATAAGTAAGAATAAACCTCTGTGTGTGATTTATTTGGGAGCTGGGTGGTGGAGCACCCAAAAGAGCAAAAACAAAACAAAAATAATCTGGGGTTTTCTTTATCACCCCGTGTGAACTATCTGTGTAAGGGAGTGTGTATGTGTATTTGTATGCATATGTATGGTGGCACTATTGAGCCCTGAGGTTTCAAGCTAGTCTGGCCCAGTCTGACCTGGAGCCCATGGGCTAGAGTCTTAGCAGGCTTCTTTTGGCTGCTACTTATCAGGGGAATTTGGAGGTGAAATTCTCAACCCTACCAGCTGGAGGCACTGATGTACATTGTTTAGGGCAATTTGAAATTATTATTCCCCAGTGGCCTGATTCACAAAGCTGTGCCCCGTGGTCTAAATGGTCACGGCCATGAAATGGGGACAGACCACCTTCCCGAAGGCAAGGTGTGCATATTCAGGACACCTGTTTCTCAGCTGCATCCTCTATGAACAAAGATCCCTCACAGCACCTTCACAAGCTAGTCACGGGATTAGGAGAGTGGCTGAGTGGGTTCCTTGTTCTCCTGATTTGGGCACAAACTGAAATTCCTGAGGGGGGGTTCATCTTCTTGGCTCCTGCTATCACAGATACACGGAATGAAGCTACCTCTCAAAAATGAACGAGTAAAACTCCCTCCTCATTTTTAAACGGAATATGCCTCTGCTGTTGCTGCAGGCACGCCCGGTGCTTTTCCACGTCCTTGCTCACGTGGTTTCCTCTGATTAATAAATCATCCTGGTACTCACTGAAGCCCTTTCTGCTCTGCAAGGCTCATTTCAAATGCCACCTCTTTTCTGGAGCCTTTGATTTTACTCAAATTGAAGCAATTGAAACGTGAAGGCAGAGCCTCTGCCCCTTTCTTGTGCCCTTCCTACAGGGGCTAGCAAAACACCCCACACACAGTTGGGTTTGGGTGTAAACGTGCACGAAGCTGACCAGGCCCCGTGGATCTGCCAGGGTTCCCCCACATGTGGAAACCACAGACCCTTACCTTAGGAGTGAACATGTGCAGGATGCCATCAACCGCCCCGCGCAGCAGCAGCCCCCGAACCAGGAAGCAGGCCAACACCACGTAGGGGAAGAGGGAGCTGAAATACATTACCTGCAGAGAAGACAGAGGCCCCTGTCAGCCAGAGCCCCTCCTACAGCTGGCACCCCCCCCCTTCCTGGCTCACAGCTGGGGCCCATGATCCTCCTCTGATATCAGGCAGCAGAACTCGGAGCCTGGAGCCCCCAGGCACTGAGCCAAACCCACCATCCATCTGGCCCAGGCAGGAGCAGAACAAGCTGGAGTCAGCATGGCTGTGTCTGGAGCTGGTCTGCCTTTCAAGGGCTGGCGGGACTGAACTAGCAGTCCACACTTGTAACAGCTGTTATGGGGTGAAAAAAACATCGTGCTCTTCCTCCTCATTGTCCCAGTCTCATGTCCTCGGTAGACCATTCCAGGATCTCCCCTGTCCTTAGAGGTCCTATAGCAGAAGGCATCTAGGAGGTCTTGACACTGTTTCCCAACAGAACCCACCAGAAGAGGGCCTAGCCCCTAGGGACCCGGAACCTGAACTATGTGCTACTTGCTAGCTGGTACATGTCACGTAACTTTCTACAGCCCCGTGTGCCTGGTACAGAGCCATACACAAAGAATTGGATCATGGGGCCTTGGCTGCAGTGAAACAAATCCTGGGGTACGAAGGACAGGGCAGCAGAAAGGCCAAGAGGATGCTTCCTGAACTACCTGCCTTGAGTACTGACCTTTCAGCTATCAACGAATCCTAAGGCCTCAGGCTACCCGCTTAGTATGCGTCCATCTCCCCATCTCTAAAGGGCTGTAATATTCCTAACTTATGTTGGTGAGAGCCAAGGATGTGCAAATGCGACAGTTCTGACAAATGCCATGAAGTGTCAGCTGCTATTTTGGCTTCCAGAGAGGGAGGAGGTTGGAGGCTGAGATGATGCCACTGGTGTTTCTACAACTCAGCTTCCTTACTCATCCATCTGACAAAGAACCAAGAGCCTCGGCCGACCAGCCAGGGCTCCAGTTCCAGCCCAGACAGACTAGCCATATGACATTAGATGAGGCACTTTCCCCTGTACAGGCCTCAGTTTCCTTGTCTATAAAATGAGTGGGGGCTCTCGGATGTCTGTCATCCTTTCTATCCCGGGCAGTCCATGAATTCTACTGGGTCATAAATAATAAAGATTGGAACTGCTGGGAAAGGAGGATAGGGCTCAGCTGAGATGACCTTCGTTGACTAGACTGTTCGGGGGCCTCAAAGTTCTCAGCTGCTCTAACAGCCCTTTATCGGCAGACAGCATAGGGCAGAGTTTCATCAAAAACTTCTTAGACTACCCGATGCAAGCGCTTTTTCTCGAGAACTTAAGGAAGCACCACCCAGACAGGTGGCACCCCAAGGTCAACACCTTTAGCTCCTTAATGTTTGCGGAACAGGCCTGAGCTGGGAGCGCCAAGGCACATAGGGGTCCCAGTAATGACTCTCCAGCAAGCTCATCCTTGAACTGTCTGTGGTGATAATGCCCCTACCCCTTCCAAGAGACCAATGCTGTCACTTAAGTATTCTTCCTTGGTGGGCTGAGATCCAAGCTCCTGCTCTCTGGGTCCCTGCTGCCTTTTCCCAGCTCACCTTTCCAGAGGACTGGATGCCCTTGACTACTGCCATGCCCACGATGCTCCAGGCCACGAGGAGGCAGAGTGTCATCTTCCAGTTGAGGCCTCCACTCTCTGAGATGGAGTTGGAGATGTCCAAGGCCTCTCGATACCAGAAGTAGGTAGTGGCTGAGCTCTTCTCACACTCAGGCTCCACCACTGAAACCACAGCAAAGGCCACAGGGACCTCAGCTTCCAGCCCTATGGGCCATCTCCTGTGTGGGACCCTGCCCAGGCAGCAGTGGGTGAGTGGGTAGCTGAGGGTGAGCTGTGCCATGATCTGGCAGATCCTGAGGAATCCTGAGTCTCTGATGGGACCTATGAGGCTTTGGGCCACAATCATGTGGCTGAATTCCCACCTAGATCATCGTCTGCTCATTAATTCACAAAAAGAAAGAAGTGACAAATTCGTCTAAAGGTTCTTGGGGGGAGGCCCTGAGACAGAGGCTGGAAACTCAGATGTCAGCTCACTGGTTAAACGGACGGTATGAGAATGGGAAAGTGGCTTCAGGATCTGTTTTCCCCATCTGTGGATTGGGACAGTGTGCTGCGCACAAATTAAAATTGTTCTTAGACATATGCTATTGGAGTAACACAGTAGTTCATAATAACTAAACAAAATTCAATCCCTGAGACCTGTGTGTGCTAGGCCAGCAGATCAGTAGGTCATTCCCTTAGGAGAAGGAGAAAAAAAAAATGAGGATCAAGATGTGAAGTGATTTCTCCAAGGTGACTGAATGAACTAATGAAACCCCAAATCTTAGCACTGAACAGTTTAGACTCCTTCCTGGGATAGGGCTAGCTGGAGACCACAGTTGGGGTTCCTCAGGGGTCCCACACTTGCCTGCTGTAGTCCCATTCCTAATGACAGGACATTCGCTCCAGGGCAGGGGGTACTGGAAAGACTTGAAGAAGTAGAAGACGCTCCACCCAATGATCACATTGTAGTACAGCCCAACGAAGAGGCAGACCTGAGGACAAGGGTCAAGCTAAGATCATGGAGGCTGAAGGTGAAGCCAGCCCCCTCCCCCCTGCACTCCATCCAAGGCCCAGCAGCTCAAAACCAACCATGATGGAGGATGTGGGGGTGGGGTGGGGGGGATAGAATGAGATGGAGTGGGGGCGGGGGGGGGTGAGATGGAGTGGGGGCGGGGTTGGGGGGTTGGTCCCAGTCCTCCATTCATCTGGTACTCAGGCAGTCCACAAAGGAATTCCTGGGATATTAAAATTTTCTCCTTTAAGCAATAAACTCTTAAAATGTTAATCCTTTCCAGTTTAAAATTCCTGTAAGACATTTGAAGCCCTTCCCCCATCATTTCCTGATGACTCAGGATTCTAATTAGAGATGCCCTCCAGGACCATGGAGACACACCACAGCATTGGTCCTTACAGGCCCAGATGGTGGTGCTTTTTGAGATTGTATGGATCACTGGTTTTCCCACCTCTGCTCTTCTCTCGGGTGCTGCTCTTTCTTTCGAACTGTGAGCAGCCCACCCCTAGAGACACAGCAACTAAGTTTGGCAGTGTTTTATTAAAACAGGAGGGTATAGCAATGTTTAATAGACAGGGCTCGGCTGCATCTGCCCCTGATGCTCAGAGGTCCCTTCCAGAGGCCTGGTTGTCCCAGACAATTGAGATTGCTTGTTAGTGTGAATGCAGAGGGCCCCTGGTTTCTTCCCTTTCACGTGAGCAACTGTGTGAAGGAGCATGTGTTCACAAACAGAGAGAATGAGGGAGGGGTTTGCACTGGAATAAACACACCGAGGAGCATCCATTTCTTTAACTGTGGTGTTTTCGGTCCAAGTAGAGGGTTCACCTGCTCCCCCATGTGCACACACGGCCAGCCTGGCAGTTACACTGTAGCTGACCAGAGCAAGCTGAGCAAAGGTGATGCCTCATTTGACAACAGAACAGAATAGACTTAGGATAATCCTCCTACTATGTTTGATAGAATACTCAGTCCCTTCCAGGAGTGAATTCCAGTTTTTATCTCAAGTATGAGAGTGGGCACCTGCAGGCTTCACCTTTAAGGGATGCTCAATTTCCTCAGCCATATATAGCTCTCAGCAAGATTTCACACACAGATGAGCCTAGAAGTCCCCACCCAAGGCCCAGGAAGTCTCCCAAAACCTCATGCCTCCTGGGTTGACCATTAGGCTCCTGTCTGAATATTTCAACTGTTCATTTGCATGGCACTCTAGCAAGGGGTCCTAAGCCACATATATATGAAACTCACTTCCCAAGGAAAGGGAAAGGAATTCATGAGGAGCTGAAGGCTGGTGAGGAGTGGTAGGGACCTGGGATAGTCCATCTGTCCCCAGCTAATAAGGACTGAGATATCCTTGTGAACATGGCCTGTTTTTTGCAACGTTTATGAATGTCACATATGGTTTCTGGCAGTGTCAACTTTCAGTTTAGGAAATATGGTGACTATGGCCCTGAAACACCAGCTGTAAGTTATTCTGTTGATGTTCCTTCTTGCTCCCCTTGCATTGGCCCAGGACTCTGGCCTGTAAACCTGGTGACCTCCTCCACACTATCCAAAAGTGGCCCTTCTGCCTCCCACCCAGTGCCGGCCCCAGCTCTGAACTCACAATACAGCTGGAAAAGCCGATGCCCCCCAGGCGGGGGCACACGTAGTGCCACACACCGATGCTGCCACGGCGGATCCTCTGGCCCACAGCCAGCTCCAGAAAGAAGAGGGGGATGCCAATAATGATCAGCAGCACCAGGTAGGGCACCAGGTAGGCACCTGCATGGAGAAGAGAAAGGCTGTTAGAGAAGGTCTGGATCAGTGTGGCAGTGTGAGGAAAGGGGTGGCAGCCATGCCCTACAGTCTCAGCTATAGTGTGTGGGCAGTGGCAACAATGTACGGGAAGGGGTGGCAGCCACGTCCAACAGACTCAGCCACATCTTAGGCCATCTGGAGCTTCTCTGCAAATGGTGTGGCTCGTGGCTGTGATCTCTCCAACACTGGCCCGTTCAGACCTCTCCTCTCCTTGATCCATCTTGAGATGTGAAATGAGGGGGCATATGGATGCCAGTGCCTTCTGCCCTCAAGGCTGGGCTCCGAAGCAGATACCTCCCTGCCTCTCAGGGAGCCACATGTCAAGTCACAGACGCTGGCCTCACATAGTGCTCTGTGGACACCTGTCCACAACCCTCCCAGATGTCCCAGGTCCTGCTCACTCGTTCCCAAGAGCTCACTCCCACCCACCTTCCCACTCTGTGGTCCAGCCTGCTGGCATCTGAGACAGATGCTGACACAGCAGACTGAACAACTCTAGAGGAGCTGAGCTTGGAAACTCTCCAGGGAGAGAGAGGGTCTGATCAGCATCACCATTAATCTGCAGCTAATTGGGAGGAATGGAAGAGAAATTAGTTGTTCAGGAAAGCGTGATAAGGGAATCATAAAGGATGGAATGATCTTGCTAAAGATTACAGATAACAAATTAATCTTGCTGTCTTAAACCTAGCTACAGACAGGATCTCAATTCCAAGTGACAGGGCATTTAGCAAGAGAATTAAAGCCACGGCTGGACATGGATGAGTGCACCCCACCAAGAGTTGTGCCAAGAACATAGCCCTGTTAACAACACTATCGGCCAGGCCCTGCCTGTCAAACTGTCTTGCTGGCTCCAGTCTCCTGGGTTACCTAGCACCTTCAGGGAAACCCTCTCAAGAGAGGAGTCCCCCAAAGCCTCAGCTACACTGCTCTGTCCCCTGTCACTCACCCTTCTCAGGCACATGCCTAATCTGCCAATGAACACTGGAGGTCAGGCAACTACTGGACACCAGATCTGTCAGTCAGCAGCAGAAGCTGTTTCCCACGGGTCTCCTCTATGGCAGACTCAGGCTTTGGGGGATGCAGGAGAAACAGAAGGCCCAGATGCCATCCTGGGAGACCTCGTGGGAGGCATGCTCCTCAGGTTCATTTAGACAATGTCAGCAGGCATGTGTATGAACACATCCTGGATTGGTCACACCACAGGGGGCCACCTGAGCACACATCTGCTGAGAGAACTCACAGGGGAGAGCCTTCCAAGAGAAGCTTCCCACAGAGCCTTACAGAGCAGCCACATCTTAAAACACAGACACACATAAACACACACACACACACATGCACGCACACACGCATGAACGGAGGCATGTGCAGGTATCCACTCATTCATCTTGTCCCTCACAAGCAGCCCCATCAAGTGCTCAGAAAAGGGAGAGCTTAAAGAATCATAGGCACAGACCCCCCAGTCAGTCTTGGTCTTTGGTGGAAAGAAACAGAGGCAACAGAAACAATCTATTGCAGGAAGACAACAAGGAGAAGCCTCGCTGGTTTTTCATTTTACCTCAGTGTTCTCGGGAAGAACAAGATGTACAGGGAGATGAGTGTCGGGGTGTCACAACACATTGGTATCTCCTTTAAATGTTTCTCTCCCCTTCCCCAGACCTGGGGAGATCCTCTAAAAGTGATCTGTGGCCAAAAGACTGTGGATTGGCTCCCCTGGCCCAGGTTCCTTCTGTCCTAGTCATGACTGCTGGTCATGACCACATGAAGTTTAGTCAGGCCAGAGGGCTCAAGGCCAGCACACTTAGATGAGCTGAATTCATGATTAACCAATGGCACTTTTGTGAGTCAATCATTGAAATCATGCAGCACCCTCTTCCACCTTGGAAAACACAACTTGGATTTCTTCTGATGCCTCAGTGTCTCTCAGGAGTCTTAGGACTAAACAGCTGGGAGCTTCACTCAGGGCATCAGGACAGTTAGGAGAATGCAACCACAAGTGAGCAGAGCCCGGCTCTCTGCAGTTCCCCAGATCCCTGTCTATACACCATACCTTGCTTTTGGCACGGCCCATTTATTTCTGGGGCTTAAGAGCCCATTTTTGGCCCCATTTAATTGAGATACGGACTGAAAAGGAGCTGAGACCAGACTCATGGGTCAGATCATCAAGACTGGAATCCGGGCTCCGCCACCTCCTCTGCACCTTTGGACAAATTACTTGATCTCTCTTTGCTCTTATTTTGTTGTCTATGTAGACAGAAAGAAAATATTAGACAAAACCATATGAAACAGCTGATATGCACCCATTTTTTATTTACCAAAATGTCATTTCATCCTCCTCCACTCTCCAAAGGGTGCTGTGAAAAAGGAATGAGTTACTTGTACTAGGTCCCAGGCCTGACTGGCTATGGCTAGGGTGGGATCTGAACTGTGGCAGCCTGGAGCCAGAACTCCCACTCCTAACATGACCTCCAGACTTTTTATACCTACGGGCCACTGTGTGACTCTTTTTTTTTTTTTTTTTTTTTTT